>CAJFCP010025945.1:169178-197396 GCA_904066005.1 Synergus itoensis | reverse complement strand
AAGAGATTTGTATAATATTTAAAAGATTTAGTTGAATTTTAAAGAACTTCATGAAGTTTTAAGAGATTTTTAAGGAAGCTTAGGAAATTCAAAGAATTTTAAGGAATTTTGAAGTTCCTTGAGGAATTTTAAAACACTTCTCGAGATTTTTATGATTTTTTAAAGATTAGGTGGAATTTTGAAAATTTTTTCAAAATTTTAAAAGATTGTTACGTATTCTAAGGAATTTTAAAGTTATTCTTGGAATTATAAAGGATTTTAAGAAACTTATAAGATTTTAAAGAGATTTTGAGGGATTATAAATATTCCCGTGGAATTTAAAAAGATTTTAAAGGTTTGTAAGAATTTTAAGAAATTTCGATTATTTTAAAGTTTTTTTCAAGGAATTTAAATTTTCTTCATGGAATTTTAAAGAATTTCACAAAATTTTTATGATTTATAAAAGATTTTGTAGAAGTTTACGGAATTTCAAGAGGTTTTCAAGAATTTTAAGAGATCTTTACGTATTTTAAGGGATTTTAAAGTTTTTCGTGGAATTCTAAAGGATTTTAAGAAGCTTGTAAAAACTTTAAGTAATTTTTACATTTTCAAAATGATTGTAAGGAATTTTAATTGTCATACAATTTAAAAAAATTTAAAGTCATTTTTGATTCTTAAAAGATTTTATGAGATTTTTTATTTCAAGAGTTTTTTTTTAGAGGCAATGGAATTTTAAGAAATTTACAGATGTTTGTAGGGTTTTAAAAATATTTCAACAAATTTTAAAGAATTTTAATAGGTAAGGGATTTCAATAGATTTCCAATAATTTTAAGAAATTTTAATGCATTTTAAGGGGTTTTAAAGTTCCTCGTGGAATTAAAAAATTTTTCAAGAAATTCTGAAAGTATTTTATGAAAATTTAAAAGATTACAAGAAATTTTAAGATTTAAGAGATTTTTAGGAATTTTAAAAAGAGTAGTGAAAATTGAAGGGATTCCAAGAAATATTAAAAAATTTGACGGGATTTTGTGGAATTCTAAGACATTTCTAGGAAATTCAAGAAACTTCAATGAATTTTAAGATATTTCCAGGGTTATAAATTTTAGGGATTTGTACGAATTTGAAGTGATTTTAAGTGATTTTACATTTCAAAAGATTTAAAGTGATATTATACGAAATTTTTGAAAAATTTCAATATTATTATTATTGAAAATTCGTACGCATTTTTAATATACTTTTGTCAGGGAAATTTGTCTGAAAGTCAGGAAAAAGTCAGGGAAATGTCAGGGAAATTGGAAAATTGAATCTTGTGGCCACCCTGATAAATTATTTATAATGTTTTAATAATAATATATTAACTTGTTTTTTTCAGAATGGCCAGCCTGTACCTATAAATTATTGTCTAAATAGAAATAATGCTTAATTACTTAATTGTTTGTTCATCATTGATATTAAATTTCGAGCTATTAATACTAAATCTTCGACCTTTGGAGGATAAGGTCAGGCGGGGAATCGACCCCGAAATAAGTGGAGATCGGTTGCTAACCCTATTAGACATACCCGTACGCTCGATGCATTAGTTATTCAGGAATAAGTCGTTAACAAGATAAGTTCACAGTGGAAGTACAATATATGCGAGGTTGAAAATGGAGCTTGCGAATTTTATATCCAATTTGCATCTGAAATAGTCAGATTAATCCAACGACTATTATTAAAATTAAAGACTCTTTTCAAACTGCAGAAAGTAATCTCTAATCACAATCAACTACTTAAACCATTGAATAAGTCCTATTATAAATTGCTAAGAATAATTTTCCTTTGTCTAATTTTATTCGCTTATTTTAAATATTATATTTCTTTTTAGTTTGTCTTATGATTTATCAATCTGTGTATATTTGATTGCTTTCTAAAAAAATTATTTAACATGGTTTATTTTATTTGCAGGTCACGTAAAAGAGCAATGAAAATCCCATAAGCCCATGGGGATCCAGGAGTTAATTCTTTTATGGAAAGTTGAAGACTTGAGGCCTTTGATCAGATTTGCAGATTCGTGGTCTCTCCTCAAAGTCACCCCCTTAATCGCAAGATCTCGTAACAAACGAGCCAGGAATATATAACATTTACATCGACTATAGGTCTTTCTTATAGTCACGTGGCCATGGAACCCGGACCTAATCGATGGAAAACCATCGACCGCCCCTTGGCGAAGGTGAAAACCGCTCTGGTGGTTTAGTCAAGCGGAGAACCCTCCACCTGCAACTTCCCTTAAGCCAGCCTTTTTTATTTAACTTTTAGTTCAGCACTTGCGAAAAAAGTGTCAATTCTTCAGAGATTCTTCAAAAGTCTCAGAAGGTATGCATCTTTTTTTTTATTAAATTAAAAATAAATTGTGCACTGAGTTTTATTATGGAGAAGAGTAAAACTTCTTCGCATTAAGAAGAAATTTAGGGTTAAATTAAAATTGAAATGAATCGAAAATAGTAAAATTCTAAAACGATCTGAATTTGAAATTTCCCAGAATTAAAAAGCGTAGAATTTTCAGACGTTGAATATTAATAAGGCTAAAATTAAACTCGGAACTTTTAGTTTGTCAATACCAGAATTACTGAAAAGTAATTTTTCAGTCCGGAAGTAGGTCAGGAAGCCAGGATAAAATATTGTCCTTTATTGAAACAAGAAAAAATCGTTATTGTGAAGTAAAGTTTTTTTTTTCTATTCAGTCAATTATGTTTTTAGAAAATATTTATTTTAAATGGTCACTGCAGTTTATTAATAAAATTTTGTTTTGAAAAATAATATTCTAAGCAATAATTTCGAGGCATTTACTACATGTGTTTATTAAATTAATGATAATTCAGAGTTTGTTTTCTCATGCAACATTATTTGGTAAATTGCCAAAAATCAGGACATCTTTTCAAACAAACTCAATAAACGAGATAATAGTTCGTGCAAAGCAAAACTTTATTAAAATAAGAGTACAAATATTTCCTTGTGATTTTAGTTAATCTAAGATGAAGTGAAAATAGTTTTCGAAATACAAAAAAAAAGTTTGATTGAAATGAATCCCAAAGTGTATATTTATATTAATTTTTTGATGAAAAACTTCGTATCGTTCTAAATTCGTGTGTCATAAAAGCTGGTACACGTGTCTTCACCCCCTCCTTTTTTAACCCTCGGTGTAAATATAAAATATCATAAACTCTGCGAGTATAGGCAGCAGTCTCGATTCTCGATGAAAGGGATTTCCGGAAGAATTCAGAGCTTAAAATTCGCAAAATAAACATCAGATTTGATTGAAATGTATAGTTGAAGAAGCGAACTCAAAAAATTTCGATTCTAAAAATTTTCACGTCTTTCATATTGTAGTAGGAATTTCAAAACGCTAATTTTGTTCAGTCGAAAGATACTTTAAACATTTTTAAGTTTATATCCATTAACCTTTCTATTTTAATTTATGGGTGTTGGGTTGAAATTCTAATCTCAAAATTCTATTTTTCCTCTTTACTCAATGAATTTTAGGAATAAACATTTTTTGCAAATGAAGAAATCGAAAACAAGAATCTAAAGTTTCCAAATTTCAGCAATATAATTTTTAAAAAATTTAATCTTCCCAACCAGGAAATATATCGAAATCAGTGTATACTTCGAGTAGAATCTTTTTTATTTTATTTTTGCAAAATATAACAGTGACTAAAACAGAAAATCAAAAGATTTAGACATCTCACGCGGTTATTTATGGACAATTTTAAAACGCTAATCATTGCCCTGCATCAATGTATTATCGATTTTATTGACGTCATAGACTCAAAATAGAAGGTCTTTTCGTTTAAACAAGACGATGTTTATTTACTTTCTACGCCAAATCGATTGGGATTCAGACCACGTACTTATTTACCACAAAAGTTTTTTAAAAATGATTTAGAAATTGTTTTTTGATTCCAATTTAATTTCCAATTTAAGGTTGTTGTGTCAGAAGTTCTTGTCTAAAAATTCGATCTTTTATTACCCTTAATTTTATTTTAAAAACGGGCTGAATAACAAATGATTCTAAATGTTTTATCTGGGATTATATTGGTTTGAAAGATTCTGAAAGACTATAAGTATTTGGAAAATTCTTATTAATTTATCGTTTTATGCTATATTTTTAATGTTAAATTAATATTTCTGTTTTTAAACTTGAGAAGTAAATTGTATAATTAATAATTATTGGCAATCTAGTTGAATCTACTTTTCATTACACCATCTGCATTCATGTGGAAATAAAACTAGAAAACATTGTCACGCAATCAATTAAGTCTTAATTAATATCCTCTTTGTTATTTTTCATTTAGTTTTCCAGCACATGTCTTGTAATTCATTCTTAGAACTTCAGAATAATTTTATTATAGACAATTAGAAATGATAAAATAAAATGTTTTTTTTATTTAATTTTTTTGAATTTTGCACCTTTCCGAACTTGAGAAACATTTAAAGAACAATTTTTCGCTTTTAACACTTAAAATGAAGGTCATAGTTTCAAAATTAATTCTGTTTATTCAGAAACTTAAATTTACATTTTAGTACAAGAAAAACAATATTCGGTACGTCGTAGTATCAATATTTTGGATATATCGCCCCCTTAGATGTTGAAAGAAATTATAAATAGGAAACGAAGTACACAATATATAAATAAATTTGCGCAATCGAAAATAAAATTGTGAAAAAGGGGATAACGGATAGAATATATGAAGTAAGACAATATGAGAAAATAGGCTCAACCACTTAGTGGATAAATATTTACAAAACTTGATAGAAGCGTTTAATGGCATCTGGAAGTACTGACAAGTTCAAATCTATGAATAACCATCTTTTAGCACTATGTACACCACTTTATGACGGCAAGAATGTTTATTCATGCCGTCCTCAAGGCTGCCACTCTTCGCAAACTCTACTGTCTGTAAAATCTGAAATGTGCTTTGAAACATTATTTATACCCTCTTACATGAACTTTCTCAATAGCTATTAGCACTATCTTTGCCTCAAAATGAAAATCATCTAGGAATAATTTTAAAAAGACCTCACATTTAAGGGTGTTGGAACCAAGTTCTGCTCTAAAAATTCGATTTCTTCATTTTACTCAACAAATATTAAATTTGGAATTTTTTCCCCCTGTGTAATTAATCAATTTTTAACTAGAATTATGTGTACAGAGCGAGAAAATAACTAATGTAAATATTTTTTAAGCAAAATGAAAATATTCAATTTTGAAGTTAGATTTTGAATTCTTCGTTTTATGCAAAAAGTATCGAAACTAAATATTTTACGCTCTGTACACAATCTGATGTTTGAAAAAAGATTAGCGCTACAGAGCGAAAAAATTATTATCTGTAATTTTCGTTGAGTAAAATGGAGAATTGAATTTTGAGCTTAACACTTGGGTCCAACGCCCTTAAGATTTAAGATTTAAGATTTAAACTGATAAAGTTGAATCATCTGAAAAATTATTGAAATTGGTATTATATGATAATTTCGGGTTATTTCCTGTTTGAAAAAAATTTTTCGGATAATTAAAATAATAAGGAGTGTCAATTTGATCGTTGGAATTTTTTTTACATCTTTTGAATTCTTTTTAAATTCGTAAAAAACATTTTAAACCCATTTCAAATCCCTAGTAATTTCTTAAAATTACTTGAAATTTTTTCAAATTCATTGAAATTACTTAGAATCACTTAAAATCTCTTGAAATCTTCTAAATTCTGTGAAATTTCTTCAAAATCTTCAATCTCTTCTGAATTTTTTGAAATCCTTTCAAAATCTTTAAAAATTTCTTGAAATCACTTGAATCATGAAATCTCTTAAAATTTCTTAAAATCACTTAAAATATCTTGAAATCCTTTGAAATTCTTAAAAATCATTAAAAATGTCTTGGAACCTTACGAAAATCCTGAAACTCTTTTGAATTCCTTAAAAACCCTTTTAAATTCCTTAACATCACTTGAAATCTCTTGAAATACCTTAAACATTTTAAAATCAATTGAAATTCCTAATATAATTGTTTTAAATCGTTTGAAATCCCCTCAATTCTCTTGGAATTCTTTAAAATCATCCAAAACATCTTGAAATATTTTTATATATTTGTGGATTCGTAGTCTTACCCCAAATTCTTTGGAATTATTCTCAATTCCCCTTGAGTTCTTCTGAATTCACCCATAATTTATTAAACTCCTCTGCAATTCTCTTCAATTATTTTTAATTCACCTTGAATTTGATTGAATGCGCCTGATTTATTTAAAGTTCTTTTGATTTCTTTAGAATTCTTGTACATTCTTTTGAATTTCCTTAATTAAATTTCTCCTGAATTCCTAGTTAAAATTTTATTCATTTACAGGGTGGACACATGTCAGGGAAGTCAGGGAAATGTCAGGGAAATGCGAGTAGTTGTCAGGGAAAATAGAAATTGACATTTATGTTAAGTATGTTATTTTTGTCGTATTACATATATAACTTTTATAATTTATTTAACAGATTTTAGAAACCTTCCAAGGATTTCGAAGGATTATAAAGAATTTCCAGGCATTCTTTGAGATTCTTTGGGTTTCTAATGATTTCAAGAGATTTTAAATAATTTAAACAAATTTTAAGAGGTTTCTAGGAATTTGAAGGGATTACAAGAGATTTTTATAAGATTTAAAAGATTTAGTGAAATTTTAAAGGACTTCATGAAATTTTAAGAGATTTTTCAGAAAGTTTAGGTAATTCAAAGAATTTTAAGGAATTTTGAAAAGTTTTCAAAAATTTTTAAAGTTCTTTATGTATTTTAAGGGATTTTAAAGTTTTTTGTGTAAGAATTTAAAGAGATTTTAAGGAATTATAAAATTTAAAACGATTTTAAAACGTTTGTAAGAATTTTAAGAAATTTTAATTATTTTAAAGTGATTTTAAAGAACTTAAATGTTTCTCATGGAATTTTAAAGGATTTCACAACATTTTTATAATTTATAAAAGATTTTGTAGAAGTTTAAGGAATTTTAAGAAGCTTTCAAGGATTTAAAGAAATCTTTACGTATTTTAAGGGACTTCAAAGTTTTTTGTGGAATTCTAAAGGATTTTAAGAAGCTTGTAAAAATTTTAAGTAATTTTAATAATCCTCATAAAATAAAAAAAAATTTTAAGTCATTTTTGATTTTTAAAAGACTGTGATTTTTTTATTTCAAGAGTTTTTTTTAGAGATTTTAATACACTTTAGGGAATTTTAAAGAATTTGACAAAATTTTTATAATTTCTAAACGATTTTGTAATATAATTGTAATGAATTTCATGGAATTTTAAATATTGTAGTGGAATTTTAAGATATTTAAAAATGTTTCTGGGAATTTCAAAAGATTGCAGCGAATTTTAAGGGATTTCAATAGGTTTCCAATAATTTAAAGAAATTTTGATGCATTTTAAAAGTTTTTAAAATTCCTCATTGAATTTAAAGATATTTTACGAGATTCTGAAAATTTTTTGTGGAATTTTGAAGGATTACAGGAAATTTTAAGAAATTTTTAGAAATTTTAAAAGATTTTGAAGTTTTTTGAGGAATTTAAATAAGTGTTTGTAATGATTTTGAGGAATTTAAAAACAATTAGTGAAAATTTAAGGGTTTTCCTGAAATATTAACAAATTTGAAGGGATTTCGTGGAATTTTAAGATTTTTCTAGGAATTCCAGAAAATTTCAATGAGTTTTAAGAGATTTCAAAAGTTGTTGTATATTTGACAGATTTTTACGAATGTTAAATTTTGTGAAGTGATTTTAAATTTCACAAGATTTAAAGTGATACACGAAATTTTTAAAAAATTTCAATAGTATATATTATTGAAAATTTATACGCATCTTTAATACTTTTCTGTCAGGGAAAGTTGTCTGAAAGTCAGGGAAAAGTCAGGGAAATTGAAAAGTTGAATCTTGTGGCCACCCTGATTTAGACTGGAAATAAATTTTTTTTTATTTTTTAAATGATCCAATTATAAGCATTTTTTTTTCAATTTTTAAGATCGCGGTAAAATGGCGACCTCAACTGAAGACATAAATGTCCCCGAAGGCTTCCTGGTGGCTCCCCGAGTGCCTCAGGGTTTAGCAGCAGCCGTGGAAGGCCTCACCAGAGAAGTACTTCGCCATCGTCCAAAGGATATCTACGTCTTCGCAGCACATCACTTTGAAAAGCTTCTCCACATCCGAGAACAATGTGGCGTTTCCAGAAGCCTCTCAGTCGACGAAAAGAATCTCCAAGCTCTCAGGGACATGAGCGAAGTCCTCCGAAGAAGGGATGCCTTCAAGGAAGAAAAAAATCCCAGAGATTTAGTTTACCACAGTGGCTGGTCCTTGAACGAAACAGCGAAAGTCCTCGACCGACACAGAAGCATCTTCGGAGACGAAGGAAGGAAGATTTCCACCGAAGAGGTTCGAGAATTAGCTTCGGAGAAGGAAAAAAGAAGGTCGGAGCATTTTGGAAGACACAGAACTCCTGAGAAAAGGAGCTCGAGGAGGAAAGAAGATTTTAGGGAAAGTTCGAGAATGCGGAATGGTCCCAAGATCATTTCTCAAATTCCAACCTTGCCTGGAAATACGGTGAAGGACATAAAGAATGAGTTGAGAAAGAATAGGATTAGTAGTAGAGAAAGGAGAAACCTTCGAAATCAAATGGCAGAGATGGAGTCGGAGGTTTTGAAAAGTACGGGCAGAAGGTCTCTGGAGAAGAATGAGAAGAGTGAAAGAAGTGAAAGGAGTGAAAAAAGTGAAAGGAGCCAAAAGACTGAAAGAAGAGAAAGAGCTGAAAAAACAGAGGAAAGGAAGGAAGAGAAAAGGAGAAACTCGGAGAGGAAAAGTTCTAGAGGGCTAAGTATGGACAGAGTGAAGGATTACGTGGTGCAAAAGTTCGCGATGACGAGGAGTCTCGAGGAACTCCAGTCGCCGACTTATGTCGAAAAAGTCCAGGAAGTTATTGACGAGACCACTCCAATCATTAAGGAAAAGATTGAGGAGCTTAAAAACTCCCTGAGTGCAAAGCCGGATTTCTCTGAGGAACACTCTAAGTTCAAGGAAAGTTCTAAATATAAGGAACGTTCTAAATCCAAAGAACGTTCTAAATCTAAGGAACGTTCTAAATCCAAGGAAAGTTCTAAATCCAAGGAAAGTTCTAACGTCAAAGAACGTTCTAAATCTAAAGAAGAATCTGTTTCCAAATCCAATGATCTAAAGGAAAGCTCAATATCCAATGAATCGAAAGAAAATTCAAAGTCGAAGAAGCAGAAGAAGAAGTCGCAGGTTTTGGAACTGGATACACCAAATGATTCGCTTGAGGACGTGGAAACTCTGAAATCAGAGGTGGAGTCGATTGGGTCAAGAAATGCTTTGGAGACGAGGTTAAATGAGACGCAGACTCTCCTTGAGGGGATTTCTTCAGCCTTTACGATTCCAGTGAGGAGATCAAATTCTGCAAAGGATCTTAGGAATCGACTTTCGGAGACTTCAGATATCTTGCTTCCGGTTGTGAGGCCTTTCTCCTCCAAAAGTTACTCGAGAAGTATTTCTCGGAGTGATTCTGACAATTTGGTTTTGCCTCCGATTTCACCGGAAGTGACAAAGTCGGCGAAGGTGAAGGAGGAATTGGTCTTGCCGGTGCTTTCGTCCCCTGGAAGTTCTTCCAATTTGGAAGGGAAGGAGGAGATGATGGTTAAAGGTGAGGAAGGAAGGCGTGAGAAGGAAGATGTTGGGAAAAGAGATAAACGTGATATAAGAGATAGAGAAGATAAAGGTGAGGAAGTTGGGGAAGGTAGGAGTTTGAAGGATACGAAAGAAGAGGAAGATGAGACGAGAGAGAGAAGTGAAGATATAGAAAATGGAGATAAAAAGGTGAAGAAAGAAATTGATAATGAGATTAGTCCCTTAACTCCTGAAGAATTAAAGAGAGTCGAAACAGAGGTTGAAGAGGTGTTTAGAGATAGTTTGAACGTGACTCCAGAGCCTGTAGATCTTCCTCAAAGACCCGATTCCCTAGAGCCAAAGGAGGAGGGTGAAACAGTTAAAGATGGCCCCCCAGGACTCAAGGAACAGTTACTAGAGATCCAGAAGGTGGAAAAAGATATCGAGAGTCTTTTAGATCCTAAAGATGAAGTGGTCGAGAATAAGGATGAAGTAGAGTTTAGTATGAGGGATAAACTCCGGGAGGTTGAGGATTCCGAAAGAAGAATTGGAGAGATACTTGGAGAGGGAAAGGTTGAGTTGGGTGAAAGTGTTAAGGAGAAGTTAAAGGAGTTAGAGGAGGTGGAAAAGAGGATCGAGAACGTTTTGGGTGAATCAATAGAGGTGGAGATCTCGAATCCAAAAGATGAGGTTGAGAGGGTAGAGACTGAGTTGAGAGAGGAGAAGATGGCGATTTGCAAGACTTTGAAGAATGAGGTTTGCGAGGTCGAAGGTGAAGGAAAATTGAAGGAAGAGGAAGCAATAAAGGAAGAGAAAGAGAAGGAGAAGGAGAACAAGGAAGGAGAAAAGGAGGAAAGTGAAGAGAAGGAAACTGGAAATTCAAAGAAAGCAGTAGAAAACTCAAATGAGGAAGAGGAAGAAGAAGAGGATTTTAATTTTTCTAAAAAATCTATTCCTTTCTCCTATGTTCTAACAGAAGGTTCTCCTTGTGAAATTCCAGATTCGGTGACTACAGTTATCATTCCAGATAGGATTCCTTCTCCAGATTCCGACACTCTTGAAGTGGAAGTAGAAGATGGAGAAGTTCGGTCAATATTGATCCCGACCAAGAGTAAAAAACTCGAAGATGGAAGGGAGGTGGAGGAAAGTCAGAAAAAGATAAAGGAGGAGAAATCGCAGCGAAATTTAGAAGTTTTTGGAGAAATTGTTAAACCCGATATTGGTAATACTTCCTCAATGGATATAAGTCTACCAAATATGAAAATCGGACATGATCTGATGATTCCTCATCAAGATTTGGGTCAGATTAAGGAGGAAGATGATAAAGATCTGGATCAGATTAAAGAAGAGGAGAAGGTGAAGGTAAAGGAGTTGGAGGAGATAAAGGAAGAAAGAGAAGAAATGAAGCAGATGAGAGATCAGGAAGAGAAGATTGACGAGGAGGAATTGAAGGTCCTAAAAGTTATGACTTCGGCTCTAAAAGAAGAGGAAGAGAAACTTCAATTAAAGGAGGAGAACAAACTCCAAGAAGTTGAGGACTCTTCGCCTGAAGTTTTAAGACTCACTGATTCTGAAGATACGGATGAGACTAAGGAGACGAGCATCACGGATGGAGTTCTTGAAGCTGCGGATGTTGTGGAAAATTCTCTGGAGGTGGAGGAAAGTACTGGGAGGTCTGTTGAGTCTACGAATGAAGTTAAGGAGACAACAATGACGGACCAGTCGAATGCGAGTCTTTCCCTCGATCCAGGGATGCCTATTGTTCCGGAATTGAATTTGGATTCTCTTCAGGATCTGACTGTATCTTCTTTTAAGATGACGGATGAGGAAGTGGAAAGGAGGGAGAGTGAAGAGACGGAGAGTGTTTCGATTACGGAGCCAGAATCTGAGGGAAAGGATGAGAAGGTAGAGGAGAGTTTGGAGGAGAAAGGAGGGACGGATTTTTCAGGATCTGACAGAGTGAAGGATGGGAAGTTTAAGGAGGTGGAGAGTGAGGAGAAGGGGGAGAATGAGATGGATGGTTCAGGAAGGGAGGAAAAGGAAGATAGGAAAGGGGTTGAACTTGAAGAGAAGGTGGGTGAAGTTGTTAGTAAGGAGAAAGGGGAGGAAGATGAGAAAGAAGAGAAAGAAGAGGAAGAGAAGAAAAAAGAGAAACATGAGAATGTGAAGGATAGTTCAGAAAAAGAAGAAAAAGATTATCTGAAGGGGGTTGAACTTGATGAGAAGTTGGAAGAAGTAGAGAGTAAAGAGGAAAAAGAAGATGAAGTTGAACTCAAAGAGATGATTAAAGAAGTTGAGATTATGGAGGAGGTGATTAAGGAAAGAAGAGATGATAAGGAAATAAGTCTGATTGAAGAAACGGTAGAAGTTACAGAAAGGGTAAAGGAAGAGGAGGTGGAAGAAAATGTAGAACTTCAGGAAAAGGAGGGAAAGGATATGAAGGAAGGTTTGCAAGTCGAAAATATTGAGGATGAAAATGATAAAGAAGTTGAGGTTGAGGAGGAGAAAGAAAAGATCTTTGATGTGAAAAGAAAAGAAAAAGAAAAAGAAAAAGGTGAAGGTGAGGAGATAAAAAAAGTGGAAGATCTTGAAGGTAACAAAGGATCAGAAGAGGAAGTTACAGAGGAGATGATTAAGGAACAGGTAGTGGTTAAGGAAGACATTTGCTTAAAGGCTGAAGCCTATCTGACAACTTCGGAAGACGAAAATAAAGAGGAAGAAGATAATAAGATGGTAGAAGTCGAGAAGATAAAAGAGCCAGAAAAGGATGCGGAAAGGAAAAAAGAGTTTGGGAAAGATCAGGAAGAGCAGAAAGAGGTGAAGAAAGTTGAGGAACTGGGAGAGGAGAGTGGAGAATCTTCAGAAATACTTGCTGTGGAAAAATTAGAAGAGAAAGAGGAGGAAACACAGAAGAATGATACTGAAGTTGTTGAATCGAGATCTGCTAGTCAATGTACAACAAGACGTCTTAGCTCTGCTAATCTTCGATCAAAAGAGGGGAGTCTCATCAGCACTGAGGAAAATGATGAAAAAGAGGAAAAATTGATATTGGAGACTGAAGAGATGCCAAAAGCAGAAGTTGTTACGAATGCTCTGAAGGATGAGAAACTGGAAGAGAAGAAAGAGTATCATATATATCTTCCTGAATCCGTTGAGAGCCAGAGTAGTTCCTCTGATACTAGTACGTTTATATCTGCTGCTACGAAAATCCAAGCTGGTGAGTTTCTAAGATAAAATTCAATTGCCTCATTTTATTCAACAAATATTAGAATTAGGAGTTCAAAATCTAAACTCAAAATTTAGTTTTTTCATTTTACAGAAAAGGTATTTAAAATGTGAAACGATTTGTTGCAGGTGGTTTTTCTGAGAAGGAATATAGAAATTGCTTTGATGGCTTGGCCTCCTTCTTTATTTATTCTACTTAGGATATTTTTTTTTGTTATAAAAGGATTTGATAAAAGATTGCTTGTTTTCAGGGGTCCGAGGTTTTCTCACTAGAAGACGTTTGCAGAGCACACAATGTCGTAGTTCCACTCTGGACAGCATACCATCGATCCAAGAGAGTTTTGTGGTGAGTAATTTATTCTCATTATGTATCAAGTTACGTGCTGCCTTCCTCGTTTCTTAGACTCACTTTACACGCACTGCAATCGTAATGTCACTGCATAAAGAATATACTGTCTTGCAATACTAGTTCGCATTAGCATTTAGCGAACGTTCTAGTCACTGCATATGGGTTGATATGCATTTTTCCTATCAGCGAGGTCTAGACCTCTGAATTTTATGATTGATGATAGAGCTCGTCGTTTAAATTCTTGAGCAGGGAGGAAGTCTTTAAATTAGAAATAGAATTGGTGCAATGTGATCTACTATTTAGAGACTTCAAAGCGATTTGAGTGATTTCAAAAGATTTCAAAAAAGTTCAAAGAATTTCAATTTCAATTTGGAATATTTAAATCTTAAAATTGAGAATTTGTTGTGGTTTCTGAACCGAAACAATTTTTAATATTTTATTCCAAAATTATATTTATTAATTCCTGTATCTCTACTATAAAGACTCTTTTTAAAAATTTGATTGATTTATTGAATTGGGATAAAAGCCAAAGTAGTAAATGTGCAACCGAAATGATTTAGGCAGGGAAGTCAACAGTTCACTTACCCATCTGCACATTATTTATTCTATTTTAAACAGAGTCTAGTTAAAACGGATGTTTATGTAGGAATTTTCATTTTGTAAAGCGAGAATACTTTCTAAACAAACGAATCTTTTGAGATTGGCATCTATTTGTCTTTTTTGAATTTCCTTTCGAAATTTTCGCTTATTTATGAATCAATTCGAACTTTATAGTAGTTTCTTTTTTTAGACGTTACATAAAAATTCTTTTAAATTGTTTAATTGAAACGAAGTTTTATCTCCATACCAGTTTATTTTGTTTTTAAAACAAAATTAAAAAATTAAAATTTTAAATTTATTAGAATTAAAAAACTTTTTAATTGAAATTCACTTTCGATGGTTCGATCTACATTCTAATCACGATCTATTTAGCCTCATGATAAATCAAGGTCGAGGTCAGTTTCTATCTTTTCATGTTTTGATACGATAGTAAACACGACCCGCATCCACAATCAGTGAAAAGTTGAATGAACTGAAAATTACTTGAGAAGTGTAAAAAAAATTGGAAAAAGGAAAAATAAATTCAAAAAATGAAAAATAATCTGAGAAAATCTAGATTTTGAATTGAACGTCAAAGGAATTAAAAATTTTTAAACAATCAAAATTTCACATTGATTGGCTTTAAATTTTTAATATACTAAGGGACTAATAAAAAACACCGAAAAAAATAAATACAGCTGAATGCACAAATAGAAGAAAAATCAAAATATCGAATTACAAGTTCCCGAAATGTAGAATTTTTGAAATCCGGATTTAAATTCACAAATTGTAATAATAAAATATTATTAAATTCACCCAAATTCCTAAATTTCCCTAAGTTTAAATTTTTTGAATTTAATATATAATTTGTTAATTATTTTTTATTCTTCGTCCCCTTCGTCTTTTCTTAGTTTATATTTTACTCTATTACTATAGTCTCTTAGTTTTATTTTCGCCACTTTAGCCGCCGCCTATAAATTCTTAATAGCTGTTAATTTTTTTTAGAATTAAAAAAAAAGGTGGAATTTAGTAGACTTTCATTTTGATCCATTTTTTTCCCGAGGGGTGGAAGTGACGTTATAGCGTAAGTTATTTCGATCAGAAGGCCACATCATGATTTATGATAATATTTTTCCAACCCGATCTTCTCGCCTATCATGGAGAGTCGAGGGCAGCTGACTCACATTTCATTCACTTCTTTTGTAGTACATAATTCCAAAACAAAAACAACAAAAAAATGTTATTCAAATTTTTAAATTTACTCTTTTATTTTGGTACGTTTATCTATTCCTAAATATTTACATTAAAAAAATATATATTAGGGTGGTTCAAAAAGACTTTTTTTTCTAGAGAGTCTCGATTCCCCCAACTTGATTCGAAATCCGAAAAAAGAAATGTCCTATTTTTTTTTTAATTTTGATTTTAACACGTCCCGGTTTTAACTTGAAGTTTCCCATGTAAATTGCATGGGGAAAAATCACTTTTTGGAATTTTTGGAATAATTTTTCAGGGTTTCGGAAAATGTTACGGGAGATTATAGAGGCTTGTTGAAAACTATCCAACAAAGAATTTCATGTATTTCATATATGGGTTTGGCACCCCTAACACACCCCCACGATGCCTTGAAAACTACCCTTAAAACCAAAAATGTCAATTTTTCATAAAACCGGCCTTCTGAGCGCTTTATTTTGTTTTTTTTTTTTTTTTTTTTGTAAACATTATTTTTATTATTCTAGTGGAATATTTATTAATATTTCTCAATAATTTTAAATTATTTAAACAAATTCCATTTGTTTAAATAATTTTTTTTCGAAAATACGTTTTTCTTTACAAAAATTATTACTATTGGTCTCATTGAATATTGATTAACAATGATTAATTAATTTTCAATTATTTAAACAAATTGAATTTCTTTAAATAATTTTTTTTTCGAAAATTCTTTTTTTCTTATTAAATATTATTACCATTGATTTAATGGAATATTTATTAACATTGAAAAATTAGTTTTCATTTGTTTAAATAAATTCTATTTGTTTAAAAAATGTTTTTTCCAAAAATTCAAACTACTTGCAGTTTATTATCGTTACATGATGTAATTTTATTTTCAAATATTTTATAATTGTATAAATAATAAATTATTATTTTAATATCTAAGATATAAAACATTTATAATATAATTTATTTATGAGATTTCATCGAATTACAAAAAGTACGCTCTTTTCTTTTTAATCTACATCTTATTCTATTACTTTGTGTCGCAGAAATCTTTCAACCTTTGTATAATTTTATAACTGTCCTCCTCGTTTGCGAACGGAGGGAAACAAAATTGGAAAATAATTGAAAATAAATTTATGTTACGTAACGATAAAAATTTAGAATTCCTCGAATTTTTTGAAAAAACATTTTTTAAACAAATTGAATTCATTTGAACAAATTAAAACTAATTTTTCAATGTTAATAAATATTTTATTAAATCAATGGTAATAATATTTAATAAGAAAATAAGAATTATCGAAAAAAAATTATTTAAACAAATTCAATTTGTTTGAATAATTGAAAATTAATTAACCATTGTTAATCAATATTCCTTTAGACCAATAGTAATAATTTTTATAAAGGAAAACGTATTTTCATAAAAAAATTATTAACCAATATTGATAAATATTCCACTAGAATAATAGAAATAATGTTTACAAAAAAAATATATATATTATTATTATTATTATTATTATAAAATAAATTATTATTATTATTATTAAGTTAAATTATTATTCCTAATTATTTTCCTATAATTTGCTCGTGATTATGGGAAAATAATGATAGAAAAGTTATTATAGATAAAAATTATATGAAATTATTTTTTATTCCCCCACTTTTTTCGCGATTAAGGAAAATCATTATATGAAAATTATCAATATTTTAATATTATTTATTTCTATTATTATTTCCTGTTATCGTGAAAAAAATGATAGGAGAATTATTATAGACCTATACGGATTTTTCTATAATATTTTTTCGTAAGATTTAGACATAGACGTTTCTTAAACAGAAGAGTCCAATTTAAAATGATTTCCGAGATTATATCGTGTTTTCCTCTGTCAAGTTTGTTGGAAAACTTTGAGTAGATGTGATAGGTTTTTATTTTTTCTTATTTTTGGCAAAGTCCTGAGTTTCTTGACTTATGAATTATCATTAGGTATGGATAGGTCGTCGCAAAAGAGACAAAATAAAAAAATAAAAAAAAAAATAAAAAAAAAAGTAGAGATGACGCATTCGTTCTAAAATTATTTGAAAAGCTTCTTATAGCGAAATAAGAGTATATTCTAGAAAAGCACGTTTTGTTATCCATTGGCAAGCACTTTTGAGTTCATCAACCCCTTCCAACGTCAATCTGATATATAATGCAGGCGGTGAATGAAACTCGTCCGGAATTCAGGCCAATCATTCAACTTACAAAACTAATTGAAATATATGCAAAGTTTCAAAGCAAAATCCAAAATTTAATCGACTTTATCTGGAAATTAAATATTTATAATAAAAAATTTAAGTTAGTTAATAATTTAGAATAAAAATGGTTTAAATATAAAGTCCCCTAAAGTTATTAATTATAAGATTTATTAAAAAGTATGAAACGCTTTAAAAGTCGAAAGGCTGGAAATTGAAACTGAATTTATTTCTTTTTCTTTTGAGCTTTTTTTGTTTAAAAAATATTATTTTTGAAATTTGACCCAATTTCTTTGAAAGCTTTTGCTTCGTGACTTATTGTTAAAGAAAGGACGAAAGATTTGTTCAGAAATTTGACCTCAATTCAAGTTTAGTTCGCGTTATTCGAGGCTTTGATAGCAGCAAACGTGCAACTATGAGCTTGCAATTGAGGAATTATTATTCTCGTGTTTACATGACGTCTTGTCGTCACAAACAGTAGCTAATCGCGTTTAAGTCAAACGTCAGAGAAAACAGATTTTACTCTTGTCATTCTTAAGATTTTACATATTTCGAATCTCCAAGATTTTATTTTCTAGAGCTTTTTTACTTTATTTTATTTTAAAATTCAACAAATTTTAAAATTAAACATATAATAACAAGATTCAATTGTTAGAACAAAATTTATAAAAGTAAAACAAAAAGGATAAAATTCATTTTGGGAATTATAAAATGCAGGAGTTTTTAAGTTTCAGGTCAATATAAGTCTGGAGCTTTTGAATTTGGAAGCTTTTTGAGATTAAGTGCTTTCAAAGTTCGAAGCTTTGAAATTAGAATTTTTCTCGAACTTCGAACGATTTTAAATTTGAGCTTTCAAGTTTCCTGTGCTGAAATTTGGAAATTTGACCTTCAGCTCATAAAATTCAAGTTATTTCTAAAGTCGAGCTTTTAAATTTTACTGCTTTTCAGTTCGAAGCTTTCAAATTAAAAAAGTTTCCCTTTTTATACAATTTTAAATTAGAGCTTTCAAGCTTCGGTAAAATTTAAGTTTGAAACTTTCAAATTTCAAAATTCGAAATCTCGGAGCTTCGAAATTGAAAATTAAAATTTCTACGGTTTAAAAATGAGAGCTTTCAAGTTTCCATTTCTGAGATTTGGAAATATAAGCTTGAGCTTTTGAAAATAAATTTCTTTTTCAATTTGAGCTTTTAAGTTTTTGTCTAATTTCATTTAGAAGATTTCAAATTAGATTTGTTCAATTTTTACGCTTTTAAAATTTAAACCTTGACATTTTATCTTATCTCAAATTGAAGCTGTCAGGCTTCAATTAAATTTCGAATTTTTAGAACGTACTTTTTTCAAATTTCGATTTGTTTGGAAATTATTGTTCTTTGAAAACTAGATTATTGAAATCTTAATTGGACTCTTTTTAATATTTGATTTTAAAACGCAATTTTAAATAATAAGACAATTTTTCTTTGAACGCGATGTCAACTTCTTTTAGAAGCTTTGTAAATATTGATTTTCAGTTGTATTCAGTTTCATAGCCTTCAAACATGGCATTTCGCTCGATTTGATTGAAAAATGTGTTGATAATATACATTTTGTATTTTCAGGATCCCATTATATTTCTATTCCAAGAAAATCTTGAAATGAAATCAGGTCGATCGATAAAAACAAATGAAAAAGGGAAAAAAAGATAAAAAAATAATAAGAAAAACGAATTTCTTTATGATTTTTTGTCTTCTAAATGGACATCTGTTGGTGTTTTTTGATGGCTTTAATTTTTCCACCCACTTAAAAAAACTAGACCAATTAATTAATTATAAAAAAGGACAATAATTGATCATTATTTCTGTTCTTGAAAGAGACATTAAGAAGGCATTAATCTCTCTAAGCGAAACTCCACGTGGGCCGTACTAAAGAATAAAAAAAGTCACGAGTTTAAAAAAATTTCTTCTTTTTATGTGCCTCTGATAAATCGCGTATTAACGATCAAGTTTTTTCTTTCTTTTATTTTAAAGGAGAGATAAAAATACAAATAACGACCCTTTCACCTCTGACCCTTGGATTAAAAATATCGTTATATTTAGTTTTATTTGTGGATGATTTTTAAAAAAGCTTATCGAGTTTTAATAAATTATTTGAGAAAGTTTATTTATTTATTTATTTATTTATTTTTTTATTTTAGGTTTTTATTCTTCAAAAACCTGGAGGCTCCATAATTTGATAAAATATTCAACGGAAATTTTCAAATGCCGGTTTAAAATAAACGGATTAGTGAAGAAAAATTGGAACGCTCAGAATTGATGACAGGTATTGAGCAGCAATTATTTTGAGAGAAGAGTTAAGTTGTCTTTGCCAAGGTTTGACCGCCAATTCGTCTTTCAGACTCAACTGACGTTACCTTAAGCTCTAGACTTCCCTTTTTACGTAAGTCTAGATTCTTTAGAACGACACTTTTTGACAGGGAAAAAAGAAAAAAAAACAAGCCAATGACGCGTATTAGTTCTATAAAAAAATCATCTTGAGGAAAAATTCTATAAATATTTCCCAGTGACCTGTGATGCACTTCCTTTGGAGCAATTCATTTTACCTTTGATATTTTATTCTTTCTTGGAAGAAGGAGAATTAAAAGAAAAATAGAAAGAAATGAAAATAGGGTTCTAGAAGTAATAACAATTTCATGGTGTCTAGCGGACCGGGAAACCGGGAAAAACCCGGGAATTTCATTTAGGACCAAGAACTTTTTGAATTTTATTGAAAAATGGAAGTTTTTCTACTTTATCTTCTTTTTCAGGATTTTAAAAATAATTCGCAGGCATTTTAAGGAATTTCCGGATATTTCGCGGAATTTTAAAGGAATTCATAAGATTTTAAAAGATTTTTTAAGAACTCTAGGGAATTTTAAGAGAACTCAAGAGATTTTTTATGATTTTTAAAAGATTTTATGTAATTTTTAAGGATTTCATGGAATTTAATGATATTTCTAATACTTTTAATGTATTTTAAAGGTTAAAAAGGTATTTTAATTGTTATCATACAATTTTAAGAGGTTTTTTAAAACTTTAAGCGATTTCGAAGGTTTTTCGTGAAATTTTAATTGATTTAAAAAGGTTTCTGGGATTTGAAATATTTTCATGAAACTTCGAGGAATTTTAAGAGAACTCAAGAGATTTTTTATGATTTTTAAAAGATTTTGTGGAATTTCATGAGATTTCTAATAATTTTAAAGAATTTCAACATATTGTTCTGATTTTTAAAAGATTTTATGTAATTTTTAAGGATTTCGTGGAATTTAATGATATTTCTAATACTTTTAATGTGTTTTAAAGGATAAAAAGGTATTTTAATTGTTGTCACATAATTTTAAAGAATTTCAAGAAGTTTATGGGAATTTTAAGAGATTTTTTCAAACTTTAAGAGATTTCGAAGGTTTTTCGTGAAATTTTAAGAGATTTAGAAAGGTTTCTGGGATTTTAAGGGATTTTAATTTTTGTCGTGGAATTTCGAGGGATTTCGAAATTTTATTTTCTCTGAGAATTTTAAGGGATTTTATATCATGGAATTTTCAAGAATTTTAGGAAATTTAAGAGATTTTAATGACTTCTAAAAGACTTATTTTTAATGATTTTATGTAATTTTATGAGATTTCTAATAATTTTAAAGGATTTCAAGAAAGTTTTATGATTTTTAAAAGATTTTATGAAATTTTAAAGAATTTTATGGAATCTGACGAGATTTCTAATACTTTTAGTGGATTTTAAAGGATTTTAAAGGATTTAAAGGATTTTAAAATGTTATCGTAGAATTTTAAAAAGTTTCTGAATATTTTAAAAGGTTTTCACGAATTTGAATATATTTCAAGAGATTTTTATGACTTTTAAATATTTTATGGAATTTAAAATATTTTAAAATCTGTCAAAGTGTTTTATTGAGGGATTTAAAAAAATTTGTATGTTTTTTAAAAGATTTTGTGAGTCCCTTTAGAACTGGGTTAGAAATTTGTAGAGTCTTCTAGAATTTTCTGAAATATTTGTGAAGAAATAAATATTATCATTTACATTTTCTTTTTTTTTATACAAGGTATACCGAATGAAAAATATTCGAGACTCCAGTGTCGTTTGAATGAGTAAAAACCAAATCGAGACTTCAGTGTATTTTTGAGTTTAGAAAATTTTTGTCACAGTAAAGAATTTAGAAATGCGTCTTCAAAATTAAATAATTTAGTGACATTCGAAGTCAGATTAGAATTTAATTTTAAACAATCGAAGGGTTGATCACTCGAGTTTTGAATCTACGCAGGAATTTAAGATTTCAAATATTTCAAGAGATTTTAAGAGATATCAAGAGATTTCTAGGAATTTGAAGAGATTTTGAGGTATTTTGAGATTTCGAAAAATTTTTAAAAATAATTTTAAGGGATTTTATGGAATCTAAGGGACTTTAAATAATGTATGAGATTTTAAGGGTGAATTTTTAAGGATTTCAAGAAGTTTCTATAAATTATAGAATTTTTTACGAATTTTAAGTGATTTGATTATTTTAAGTGATTTTATGGAATTTAAAGAGATTTCAAAATTAGTTTTATATGAATTTTAAAGGTTATTGTGGAATTTAAAAGATTTTCAGGATTTTGTTGAATTTTAAGGGACACCAAAAGATTTCTAAAAATTTTAAGAAATTTCAAGCCTTCGGTTTAAGAATTTTAAAGGTTGTTATGGAATTTTAGGGAATTTCGTGGAAAATCAAGGGATTTTAAAACGTTTTAAGGGATATAAAAATATTTCTAGGGATTTCCTAGAAATATTTTTAAAATTTCTGAACTCTTTTAAAATTTGTATTTTTATAAAAAATAACAAAAGTGTAATTATAATTTGGATTGTTTTATAAATTTGAGATACACGATTTTTAAATCAAGCCATTAATATTAGAAATGTGCATTTTAGCACATAATAAGAACTGTTTCTACATAAAAGAACCATATGAATTACAACTGCTTCGTACAGTTGGTACCATCTGTCGTATAGACGTATAGTAATTGCTTAAGGCACGCGATCCGTAGTTTCTTCACAATTATCTAGAAAATTTTAAAAAGAAATTTAAAAAAATTCTGAATAATTAATATTAATAATATTAATATTAATATAAATAATATTTTTTTGAATTTTACATTACTTTAAAATTAATTAATTAATTTCAATTCGTTGACATTTTCCATATTTAAAAAACAAACTGTGCGTCCTATAAAAAAATATTCGCAGGAAAGTTTGAAGTTCTTTGTAAAAGCAACAATTTTGATAACTTAACTTTTTTTCATACCTGGATTGGGTTGAAGTTTCAGACGTCTACTTAGTCTGACGATTTTTTTTACATTTATTGGAATAATGACAAAAAGAAAGTTTCTACTCTTCCCAAAACCCAAAATTATTATTTATTTACTAAGAGCAATTTTAGAGAATTTAGAGGAATTTGCAAAAGATTTTTAATAATTTTAAGGAATTTCAAGAGATTTTATAATATTTCAAGATATTTCTAGTGAAATCCTTTAAAATTCAATAAGGAACTTTAAAATTCTCTAAAATACATTAAAATCTCTAAACAAAAATTCTTGGAAACAAAAACCTCACAAAATCCTTTAAAAATAAAAAATATACGAAATTTTTTTATAATTCCACGAGGAATATTTTAATTATAGTGTATTTTAATACACTATGATTTTTTAAAAGAAATATCTTTCACTTTCTTAATTAATATTTCTTGATTAATTTATATATTACACGCACACAAAAAAAAAAGTGGTCTGTATCAAGAAAGGGACCTATATATTCTTATGTATTTTGACGCGCTGATTCCGAATCCGGGATCCGATTGGCTCCAGCACGTCAAGTTTAAGGGCATTTGAAGGTCAAATCATCAAAAAAATCGATTGAAAGAAGGTGACTAGCATTTCTATGGTTTTGAGGGCCGCTGAATCCAAATATGGAATCTGTTTGATTCCATCATGTCTGAATCAAGGTCAATTCAAGGTCAAATTTGTATAATATGAAAAAAGTGAATTTTTGACTGCAGATTCTGAAAGAACGGAAAATTTTACGTTCAGATATGATATCCACTATTTTTCTGAAGATGATCCTCAAGGACATTTCAAGGTCAAGACAGGCATACAAAAAAAAGTGGTCTGTATCAAGAACGAGACCTATGTATTCTTATGTATTTTGACGCGCTGATTCCGAATCCGGGGTCCGATTGGCTCCAGCACGTCAATTTTAAGGGTATTTGAAGGTCAAATCGTCAAAAAAATCGATTGAAAGAAGGTGACCAGCAGTTCTATGGTTTTGAGGGCCGCTGAATCCGAATCTGGAATCAGTTTGATTCCATAATGTCTGCATCAAGGTCAATTCAAGGTCCAATTTGTGTAATGTGAAAAAAGTGAATTTTTTACTGCAGATTCTGAAAAAACGGAAAATTTTACGTTCACATGTGATATCCGCTATTTTTCTGATGATGATCCTAAAGGTCACTTCAAGGTTAATTTATGTTAGTAACTTGAGAGTTCGTATGACGATTGCAAAAATACAAAAGTGTGTCTTCATGGAACAAGATTTCTATTTTCATAAATAGTGGATATCATATCTGCACTTAAAATTTTCCGTTCTTTCAGAATCTGCAGTCAAAAATTCATTTCTTTCACATTATACAAATTTGATCTTGAATTGACCTTGATACAGACATGATGGAATCAAACAGATTCCAGATTTGGATTCAGCGGCCCTCAAAACCATAGAAATGCTAATCACCTTCTTTCAATCGATTTTTTTGACGATTTGACCTTCAAATGCCCTTAAACTTGACGTGCTGGAGCCAATCGGACCCCGGATTCGGAATCAGCGCGTCAAAATACATAAGAATATATAGGTCCCGTTCTTGGTACAGACCATTATTTTTTTTGTGTGCTTGCCTTGACCTTGAAATGTCCTTGAGGATCACCTTCAGAAAACTAGTGGATATCATATCTGAACGTAAAATTTACCCTTCTTTCAGAAGCTGCAGTCAAAAATTAACTTTTTTCACATTATACAAATTTGACCTTGAATTGACCTTGATCCAGACATGATGGAATCAAACTGATTCCAGATTTGGATTCAACGGCCCTCAAAACCATAGAAATGCTAGTCACCTTCTTTCAATCGATTTTTTTGACGATTTGACTTTCAAATGCCCTTAAACTTGACGTGCTGGAGCCAATCGGACCCCGAATTCGGAATCAGCACGTCGAAATACATAAGAATATATAGGTCTCGTTCTTGATACAGACCACTTTTTTTTGTGTGCCTGTTTTATTATTATTATTACTATTATTATTATTATTATTATTATTTATTAATGGTTTATTTTTACTACTTCTATGAATTAAAATTAACTTTAAATTACTTTCTTATTTTTGATAGACATATTTTTTCTTTGTGAAAAAAAGCTTCTGTATTGAAAAGAATGTTTCCTTCATGATAATCAGTTGGATGAAAGAGGACTTCAAAATTATATCAATCAAGTTATGATTCACTTTATGTATGTATGTATACATATATATTAGATCCCTGGATTCGATTCTATGAAAGACATCATCTCCTTGAGTGCTTATTATTGCATGACTGTCGTAAATTACCAAGCAGAAGATAATTGAATCAAGTTTAGTTTCTACAAGTCTGTATATATATAGGAACTTCTCCAATTTAATAATTGAGTAACTGCTTGTTGCACTTTGCAGTAGTATGAGCTTCGAATAAGTAGTTTAGTTATAGGTGTAATTTTAGACTTGTAAAGTGGAATTGATTTTTTGAAATTAATGATGGTCACAAGTCAGCAAACTGTGGAAAAGAATTTTCGCTAAACTTGAATCAGTGAAATTTATAGATTATCGTAAAATGTTAAAGAATATAAAAAAATTTGTAGGAATTTAAAATAAATTCATTACATAATTCTATGAGTAGTTCTCAAACTCTTTTCTCACGATTTTAATCAGTGATGAATTAATCTTCTGGAAATCAGTGGAAAATCACTGAAATTTTCAGTAGTTTAGTTACAATTACTGAAAATTTCAGTGACTTTTCACTGTTTGAAATTGCGAGAAAGGAGCCACTGAGAATCAGTGAATTTAAACTGATTCAATTTTATAGAGAAGATAAGCTTTTTTTTAGAAAATAGGAAAATAAGAACGCAGGTGAAAAAAATCACTTTAAAATTCCCTGGAATTCTCGACTAAAATTCGTGGAGAAGTTTTATCAAACTTTTATGGAATTTTTATAGCATTTTCATATACAATGTTTATCTCTCTAAACTCTCTGCAATTTTACGTATGGAATTTTCATTGAACTTTTATGGAATTTCCATGAAATTTCAATATAAAATTTTTATGAAATAGCTATATAATTTCCACGGAATTTACATGTAAAATTTCTGTAAAATTTCTCTACACGTTCCATGGAATTTTTAGAACTTTTTGAATTTTTTTTATATATAATTTCAATATAAAATATCTATAGAATTTATATCGAAATTCTATAAATTTACTATTTTGTGTATTTACATATATTTTTAGTGAAAATTTTCCGTGAAATTTCCATGTAAAATCTTTATATAATTTCCATGAATTTTCTATGGAAATTTTTTTATAAAATCGCAATGGAAGTTCCATAGGTTTTCTATTTAAAACCTCTATAGAATTTCTATGGAGGTTTGATGGAATTTCCATATATTTTTAGTGACAAATTTCCATGGAATTTTTATTACTTTATTTGAAAGTTTCCATGAAAATTACATGTAAAATACATATTTATATAATTTCTATGGGATTTTCATTAAAAACGTGTGTAGAATTTCTATAGAAATTCTACGAAATTTCTATGGGATTACTATTTAAAACCTCTATGGAATTACTATAGAAGTTCTATGGAATTCAATGTAAAATTATGTTTAGAATTGCCTTGGACTTTCCACGGAAAAATATCCATAGAATTTTTATAGACATTAATTGGAATTTCTAATTTAAAATCTCTAAAGAATTTTTATATAAGTTCCATAGAATTTCCATGAAATTCTCAAGCAAAATTACGTATAGAATTTCCATGTAAAATCTGTATATAATTTCCATGGGATTTTCATTTAAAAAATGTGTAGAATGTCTATAGAAATTCCGGATAATGTCCATGAGATTTACATTTAAAACCTCTATAGAATTACTCTATCTCTATAGAATTACTATAGAAGTTCTATGGAATTTCAATGTAAAATCTCTAAAGAATTTTTCATAGAATTTCCATAGAATTTCCATGAATCTCTCATTTAAAATTACGTATAGAATTTCCATGTAAAATTTGTATATAATTTCCATGGGATTTTCATTTAAAACGTGTGTAGATTTTCTATAGAATTTCCACGAAATTTCCATGGAATTTCCATTTAAAATCTCTATGAAATTACTATAGAAGTTCTATGGAATTTCAATGTAAAATTAAGTTCATAATTTCCTTGGAATTTACATGGTGAAATATGCATAGAATTATTATAAACGTTAATTGGAATTTCTAATGTATAGTAAAATCTCTAAAGAATTTTTATAGAAGTTCCATAAAATTTCCATGAAATTCTCAAGTAAAATTACGTATAGAATTTCTATGTAAAATCTATAAAAAATATATAATTTCCATGGGATTTTCATTTAAAACATGTGTAGAATTTCTATAGAAATTGCGAGAAATTTCCATGGGATTTCCATTTAAAACCTCTATAGAGTTACTATAGAAGTTCTATGGAATTTCAATGTAAAATCTCTAAAGAATTTTTATAGAAGTTCCATAGAATTTCCATGAATTCTCATGTAAAATTACGTATAGAATTTCCATGTAAAATTTTTATATATTATATATAATTTCAATGTAATTTCCTTAGAATTTTCATGTAAAATCTTTATAAAATCCTTAAAGACGAAAATTCCATGAAATTTCCATGTTTTTTAAATGGAAAATTTCCCTAAAATTTCAATGTATTTTAGTATAATAATTTCCACGTCTCCATATAATTTCCATGAAATTTTCATGTCTGAATAATTTCCCCATAAAAAATCCACCGAAATTGGAATTTCCATATAATACGAAATGTAAAAAATATTTGCAACGGGATTTTGTGACCATCATATAAAATACCCTAAGAGACTTCTAGTTCGTTGAAAATATAAAAAAAAAACATAAGAAAAAGTCCCATCAACAGGGTGGCCACATGTCAGGGAAGTCAAGGAAGTAAGGGAAATGTCAAGGAAAAAAAAATTTGTCAGGGAAGTCAGGGAAATGTCAGGGAAATGCGAGTAGTTGTCAGGGAAAATAGAAATTGACATTTATGCTAACTACGTTATTTTTGTCGTATTACATATACAATTTTTATAGTTTATTTAACAAATTTTAGAAACTATCCAAGGATTTTGAAGGATTATAAATAATTTCCAGGTATTCTTTCAGATTTTCTAGACTTCTAATGATTTCAAGACATTTTCAATAATTTTAAAGAATTTTAGGAGGTTTCTAGGAATTTAAAGTGATTATAAGAGATTTGTATAATATTTAAAATATTTAGTTGAATTTCAAAGAACTTCATGAAGTTTTAAGAGATTTTTAAGGAAGTTTAGGGAATTCAAAGAATTTTAAGGAATTTCAAAGTTCATTGAGGAATTTTAAGAGGCTTCACGAGATTTTTATGATTTTTATGATTAGGTGGAATTTTGAAAATTTTTCCAAAATTTTAAAAGATTGTTACGTATTCTAAGGGATCTTTAAGTTTTTCGTGGAATTATAAAGGATTTTAAGAAACTTATAAGATTTTAAAGAGATTTTAAGGGATTATAAATATTGCCGTGGAATTTAAAAAGATTTTAAAAGGTTTGTAAGAATTTTAAGAAATTTCGATTATTTTAAAGTTTTTTTTAAGGAATTTAAATTTTCTTCATG
>CAJFCP010025945.1:156671-169168 GCA_904066005.1 Synergus itoensis | reverse complement strand
GAATTTTAAAGAATTTCACAAAATTTTTATGATTTATAGAAGATTTTGTAGAAGTTTACGGAATTTCAAGAGGTTTTCGAGAATTTTAAGAGATCTTTAAGTTTTTCGTGGAATTATAAAGGATTTTAAGAAACTTATAAGATTTTAAAGAGATTTTAAGGGATTATAAATATTGCCGTGGAATTTAAAAAGATTTTAAAAGGTTTGTAAGAATTTTAAGAAATTTCGATTATTTTAAAGTTTTTTTTAAGGAATTTAAATTTTCTTCATCGAATTTTAAAGAATTTCACAAAATTTTTATGATTTATAGAAGATTTTGTAGAAGTTTACGGAATTTCAAGAGGTTTTCGAGAATTTTAAGAGATCTTTAAGTTTTTCGTGGAATTATAAAGGATTTTAAGAAACTTATAAGATTTTAAAGAGATTTTAAGGGATTATAAATATTGCCGTGGAATTTAAAAAGATTTTAAAAGGTTTGTAAGAATTTTAAGAAATTTCGATTATTTTAAAGTTTTTTTTAAGGAATTTAAATTTTCTTCATGGAATTTTAAAGAATTTCACAAAATTTTTATGATTTATAAAAGATTTTGTAGAAGTTTACGGAATTTCAAGAGGTTTTCAAGAATTTTAAGAGATCTTTACGTATTTTAAGGGATTTTAAAGTTTTTCGTCGAATTCTAAAGGATTTTAAGAAGCTTGTAAAAACTTTAAGTAATTTTTACATTTTCAAAATGATTGTAAGGAATTTTAATAGTCATACAATTTAAAAAAATTTAAAGTCATTTTTGATTCTTAAAAGATTTTATGAGATTTTTTATTTCAAGAGTTTTTTTTTAGAGGCAGTGGAATTTTAAGAAATTTAAAGATGTTTCTAGGATTTTAAAAATATTTCAACAAATTTTAAAGAATTTTAATAGGTATTTTAAGAAATTTTAAGAAATTTTAATGCATTTTGAGGGGTTTTAAAGTTCCTCGTGGAATTAAAAAATTTTTCAAGAAATTCTGAAAGTATTTTATGAAATTTAAAGGATTACAAGAAATTTTAAGATTTAAGAGACATTTCTAGGAAATTCAAGAAACTTCAATGAATTTTAAGATATTTCCAAGGTTATAAATTTTAGGGATTTGTACGAATTTTAAGTGATTTTAAGTGATTTTACACTTCAAAAAATTTAAAGTGATATTATACGAAATTTTTGAAAAATTTCAATATTATTATTATTGAAAATTCGTACGCATTTTTAATATACTTTTGTCAGGGCAATTTGTTTGAAAGTCAGGAAAAATTCAGGGAAATGTCAAGGAAATTGAAAAATTGAATCTTGTGGCCACCCTGAATCAATCAATTTGAAAAATTTCGCAAATAAGAAAACTTCAACAAAAATGATTTTCTTCCTCAATTTTCAAAAGATAAAATGACAAGGTCGTCATTGGACGATATAGAAGCTAAGCTGACAAAGCACGTTTCGCGTGGTGTGTAATCCATGTGACAAGAGTCGGTAGGTCAATTGAAACGAACCGGAAGTCGCTTAACAAGTCCAGCACGTATTTGACAAAGCAGCCGCACCTGGTTGTATAAAAAAGTTCTTTGTGAAAATGTTGCTTAGGTCGAGCCTGGGACAATGACAGAGTCGTATTTGTCACCAATAGGGGAAGTAACACAGGCAGCGACAACCATACAAAATAATTATCGTCGATACAATGCCAGAAAACGTTTGAAGAGAGAAGATGCCATCCAAAAAACAACCCTTTCTTTGGAAAACGCCTTCGCTGAAAACGGACTTCAACACACTGGAGAATTTCACGATTGTGTACCTCTCCCAATCTTCGAATTAAAGAGGAAGGATTTTAGGAAGAAAAAATCGCCTGAAAGTTCGGAAGGAAGAGAGGAAAAAGGAGATAAACAGGAAGGGGGATATAAAATTGAAGAAGGTGAAAATGGAGAAAGGGAGACTAGTGTAGGAAATCGTGAAAAGGATAGAAATGGTGAAAAGGATAGAAATGGTGAAAAGGAAAGAAATGGTGAAAAGGATAGAAGTGGAAGGAAGGTTGATGAGGATAAGATTCAAGGAACCAAAGATTTCTCCCAAAAACCTTGCACTCCTGGAAATAATTATTACCCTCAAGAGGAGATTCACTTCCCCTCTGACCTTCCCAATGGTTACCCCCAATCAGAGCTAGGACACATTTCCCTGAAACCACCCACGTTTTATTTGGGCCTAAATCCGAAAATTGGGCCTATAGTTGACTTCCTTCTCCTCTCTAAGGAGGACCCCATGCTTGAGAATAGTTATCTGAACTTTATAACTAGTGTAGAGGACGAGAGTCCTCTAGATGTCGGAAAAGTAGCTCCCGAGAATAATTTGGGAGTGGATAATCCCAGTGATTCGGGGGAAAGTGTAAGTATTCGGGAACCTTTGGCTTTACCTGGAACTCCAATGGGAGTTGTCATAGAGGACGTGACAAGTTTGGAGGGGGCAGAAAGTCTAAAAGAGGTTGAGGAAGGAGGAAGAGGAGATGGAATGATGGCGGAAGAAGAGAAGATGAAAGAAGAGAAGTTAAAAGAAGAGAAGATAGAAGAGATAGAAATAGAAGGAGTAATAAGACAAAAGGACGAAGCTGATGAGAAGAGGGATGAGGAGAAAGAGAATGGAGGAGAGTCTTCTTTTTCGCTGGAAGATGGAGAATTTCTCGAAGGCTCTCCAATTTCACTGGATGATCCAACCTCTCCAGAAACTACTAGGATGTCATCTGCGAAGAGGAAGAAAGTCATAGAAGTTTCAAGGGAAGAAGTAAGATTTGAGACTAAGGAAGACAGTCGAGAACCACCTTTGGTGGACTTTAAAGAAGTTTTTAGAGAGGAGGGTTCTCTCTCGAGTGATACAGTTGCTTCTTCTAAAAAGAGAGAAATGAATTCATTGAAAGAGGAGATAACGTTGTCCTTAAGGAAGGAAGATTGTTCTTCTCCAAAGGAAGATTGTTCTTCCTCAAAGGAGGATCGTTCTTCCTCAAAGGAGGATCGTTCTTCCTCAAAGGAGGAGGAAAAGCAAATATCCTCAGAGGAAGGACCTGCTTCCCTAACCAATGACAAAGGACCTTCCTCTTCTGATCATCCATCCTTTAAGGACGACTTTCCAAACTTTGAAGACTCTTCTCTCGTTCCGGATGCTTCCTTAAGCACTCTTTCTTTCTCCATGAATATTGAAGACGTTCTGGGACTGGGATCAGAGGACGAAAGTTGCAAGGAGTTCAGGAAGCCAAATTTACAAATAAACCATATCCCCGGAAGTTTGGGAACTTCTCAGGACTCCCAATATTCGCAGACAATTGTTGGGAGGGTGCAGTCTCCAGTCACGATGATGCAAATCGCGCCAAAGAGTATCGAGGAGAAATCGAGGAGTCTGGAGAATGATAAGGCATTTGGAAATTTTAATGGAGTTCAAGATTGCAAGGCAGGAAAGAGTGAAGAAGATAAGGAAGAAAATAAGGCGACTGGAAATATTAAGGAACAAAAGATTAAGGAGTTGAAGGAAATGGCAAGTCCAAAGAAGAATGAGTCTGATTCCTCTTCTGGAAAGTCTTCGCAAGAGAGGAGGAAGGTGTAGGAAAATAAAAGATAGACAATTTTAATGTATCTCGCTGAAGAAAGAAGATATTATATATTTAAGAGAGAATAGATTTTTAATAAAAAAATCTGTTATTAATCTATCCTAGTCTTCTCCAGCCTTTTTCTTTCATTAGTTAATTGAGTTGAACTAAAGTTATAATTTTATTTTTTTCTGTTGCTCTCGTTACGTTGAAAAAATTCCCTAGAAGAAATTATTTTGAGCATGTCGCAGGAAGAAGTCGTCTTGACGTAATATCGAGCTGGTTAATGAGTGAAGCTTGCCAAAAATTAAAGTTCGTCGGTGAAAGATTAGATTCTCTAAAGTAGGGCAGAGTTCCTTTAAGCGAAATAGTCTAGAGATTTTCGTATTTTTGGTCAAGAGAATCATATTTTGAGTTTTGAGTGACATCGTTGGATCTTCTGCAATTTCTCATCTGCGAACCTAATAGACAATTTTCGGCTGCCAGTGATTTGTTGTTGTCAAGTGTGAATTATTGATTTGGATTGAAAATAGGAATTTACACCATCACGGAGTTTAATTAATATTAATTATAGTCAATTGAAATTGATTAAATGAAATTTTTAATTTAAGAAATTGATATAAATGTTTCTTTTTATTTCAGAATTGTTTGGTGATTTTTTGTGGAGATCATTTTGTTCGCATTCAATCTGCACCTATTCAGTTAAACACGTTGCTTTGTTTGTGAATAAAGGCAATTCTGTTATAATTTTAAGACACAAAACAATCATGTAGATCAGTTAGACAGTTAGAGGTCGTCATTCTGCGGGTACAGGGACGAAATTTTGCGCGGGTGGGACACGTAATGAACGACAAAAATTGTTGCCAAGTTGACTCCTCATCTCATTGGAGTACCCGGGAAACTTCTTACGTGATTTCCGGTTCCGTTAGATAACCATTTGTAATAGAATTCGGCTTTTAATAATTTTTTTTTTTTTAATTTTCTTCATATCTTCAAATTTGTTTTATTCTTCTTCCCCTTTTCACTATTCATTTTAAGAAGAATTTTCCATAAAGAAGAAGACTTCCATAAGAGTCAAAGAAGAATCTTCCTCCTTCCTTAAGGAATAATTTTTCTTCCTTCTTTTACCTCTCCTTCTCCTTATTTATCTACCATCTTTCCATCTCCTCTTCCTTCTTTTATTTCACGCTCCTTCTTTTACCTTTATCACTTAAATCCTTTCTTTTCTTCTTATCTCTTACTCCATTATCACCTTCCACGTCCTTTTCTTTCTTCTTTCTCCTTTCCTTCCTCTATCTCTTCTCCTTTCTTTTCTTTCTTCTTTTTCCTCTCCTTTCACTGTTTCGACTTGTTTGACTCTATTTATCCTATTTCTATTTCGTTTGGCTCTATTTTTATCCTTTTCCTCCTTCTTAGTCACTCCTCTCTTTTATCCTTTCCTTCCTTTTTACCTCTTCCTCCAATTTCACCTTCTTTTCTTTCTTCTTTCTCCTCTCCTTCCACTCTTTCGACTTATTTCACTTATTTTATCCTTTTCTTCCTCTTTTCATCTTTCTCCATTTCCTCCTCTTTCAATTTTCTTTTTTTTTTCTTCTTTCTCCTCTATTTCCATTATTTCGCCTCATTTGACTCTCTTTATCCTTTCCTTTTTTCTTAATTACTCCTTTTTATCCCTTCCTTCCTCTTTATATCTCTTCATCCACTTTCACCTTCTGCTTTCTTTTCTTTCTTCTTTCTCCACTCTTTGAACTATTTCAACTCGTTTGACTCGATTTTTATCCTTTTCTTCCTCTTTTTCTCTTTCTCGACTTTTGCCTTCTCTTTCATTTTTATCCCTTTTCTTTTTTTCTTTCTTGCTCCTTTACTTCCACTATTTCGACTCATTTGACACTACTTATCCTTTCCTTCTTCCTTATTCACTCCTGCTTTTCACCCTTTCCATTCTCTTTATCTCTTCCTTCAATTTCATCTTCTCCTTTGTTTTCTTTCTTTCTTCTCCACTCTGCACTATTTCGTTTGACTTTATCCCTTCCTTCCTCTTTACCTCTTTCTCCAATTTCACCTTCTTTCTTTTCTTTCTTCTTTTTCCACTCCTTCCACTATTTCGATTCATTTGACTGTAAATTCCTTCATTCTTATTCATCCCTCATTTTTATCTCTTTCATCCTCTGTATATCTTCTTCCACTTTTACCTTCTCTTTTTTTTCTTTTTCCACTTTTCTTTCTTTTCTTCCACTATTTTTACTCGTTTAACTCTATTTATCCGTTCCTTCTTTTTCAGGCATTCCTCCTTTCCATCCATTCCTTCCTCCTTATCTCTGACACCATAGTTACTTTCTCCTTTCTTTCCTTTCTTCTTTCTCTTCTCCTTCCACTGTTTCGACTTGTTTGACTCCATTTATCCTTTCCTTCTGTCTTCATCACTCCTCCTTTCTGTATCTTCTTTTATTTTGATCTAATCCTCCTTTTTTCCTTTCCTTAATTCTTATACTTTTCTTCTTTTTTTATCTCTTCCCCCATTTTTTTCTACTTTTCTTTTCTTCATTTTTCTCTCCTTCCAGTATTTCGACTCATTTGAAGCTATTTATTCTTTTCTTCCTCTTTATCTCTTCATCCACTTTTGCCTTCTCTTTCATTTTTATCCCTTTCTTTACTCCTTCCACTATTTCGACTCATTTGACTGTATTTATCCTTTCCTTCCTCTTTTTTTCTTCCTCCATTTGCTCCTCTTCCGCCCCCTCTTTCAATTTTCTTTTCTTATTTCTTTCTCCTTTATTTCTATTATTTCGACTCATTTGACTATGTATCCTTTCTTTCTTCTTTACCTCTTCCTCCAATTTGACCTTCTTTTCTTTCTTCTTTCTCTATCTTTACACTATTTCAACTCGTTTGGCTCGATTTTTATCCTTTCCTTCCTCTTTTTCTCTTCCTCCATTTCCTCCTCTTCCGCCCTCTCTTTCAATTTTCTTTTCTTTCTTCTTTCTCCTCTCCTTCTACTGCTTCGACTTCTTTGACTCCATTCATCCTTTTCTTAATTCTTATCCTCTCCTGTTTTTTTATACTTTTGTTCTTTTTTTATATCTTCCCCCATTTTTTTTCTACTTTTGTTTTCTTCATTTTTTTCTCCTTCCACTATTTAAACTCGTTCGAAACTATTTATCCTTTCCTTCCTCTTTATTTTTTTCCTCCACTTTCTCCTTCTCATTTATGTTCTTTCTTTCTTTCTCCTCTCCTTTTATTACTTCGGCTCGTTTTTCTCTATTTTTCCTTTCCTTCTTTCTTCTTTTTATTCTTATCTTCCTCTTTATACTTTCCTCCACTTTCACCTTCTCACTTTTCTTTCTTCTTTCTCCTCTCCTTCCACTGTTTCGACTTTATTATTATTGCACTGTTTTGACTCTATTTATCCTTTCCTTCTGTCTTTATCACTCTTTCCTTTCTATCCTTTCCTTCCTCTTTATCACTTCCTCAATTTTCACCTTCTTCTTCCTTTTTTCTTCTTCTTTCTCCTCTCCATGCACTACTTCGACTCGATTAACTCTATTTTTATCTTTTTCTTTTTTTATTTCTTAGCCACTCATCCTTCTTATCCAGCTATCCTTTCCAGCTTATCTCTGACTCCATTGTCACCTTCTCCTTTCTTTTCTTTCTTCTTTCTCCTCTCCTTCCACTATTTCGACTTATTTAACTATATTTACCCCCTCGTTCATTCTTATTCATCCCTCCTTCTATCCTTTCCTTCTTTCTTAGTCACTCCTCCTTTCTACCCTTCCTTTCCTCGTGGTCTCTTCCTTCATTATCACCTTCTTCCTTTATCTTCCTTAATCTCCTCAGCGGCGGATTTAAGTTTAGCGGGGCCCTGGGCACTAATAGTGTGGGGTCCCCTTGTAAGGGATTTAAAATATTACAAATTACACAATATTTATTGCATATTTTTTTTATATTTGAATGAAAAAAGAATGAAAAAAAAAGGAAAATGAATGAAAAAGAATGAAAAAAGAGGATATTTATTTTGTGGGGGCCGGGGGCCCCTAGCTTGTGGGGGCCCCTGGGCACGTGCCCCATGTGCCCTTATGTAAATCCGCCACTGAATCTCCTCCTCCTTTATTCTTCTTGAAAGAAACAAATTAATTCATCCCTAAAATTAAACAAAACTTCCTCCATGAACAAGAATTGAACAATTCTTCAGAGAAGATAAATTAAAATTCTTCCTAATTAATCTCAAGTCCCGTCCCACTTGAATTCCCTTTTTAGCTCTACTCAGTAATCAAGTCCCGACCATAAATTTCCTAATGAATCTGGCAAAGCGTAAAAGCTTTCATTCATTATCCTGAAGTTTGAGGTCAATTTAAGGGTAAATGCACTACGATCGTTTCACAGTTATTAGGATGATCGTTTCAAAGACATCCTCATTGACGCTTCACACGAGTGACGCACGTGTGATCGGAGACCGAAACGAAACGATGATTATTAATAGCACCTTAATGATGCAACTAGGGTGGTGTGAGGCAGGCACGCGCGATTACTTCGATTGGACACCCAGGGCCGCATTTACTATAGGGGCCATTGGGGCCATGGCCAGTGACGTAACTAAAAATTGGAGGCCCCCCCCGCAAAATTTTTTAGGAGGCCCCTTTGAAAATAAAAAGAAACAAGTTTTGAATAAATTTAAATTTTTAAAATAAAAATTGAAATACAGAGTGAAATTTGATTTTTCTAAGCAGTCTAAGAGGCCCCTCGGAGGCCCTTCAGAGGAGGAGGCCTCCCCGCAATGCGGGGTTTCACTACTACATAGTTACGCCACTGGCCATGGCCCCAGGGCCCCCACCAATGCGAGTGCGAAAAAAATTGTTAATTTTCTTTTTTTTTTTCAAAAACTTATTCTTAATCCGATATAAATAAAGAAAAAGAGAATAAAATTTTTGAATGTATTGTGCGTAAGCATATCGTTTTACTTGAGTATCCTTGTTTATATCCAGAAAATGTTAGGGGCCCCCACCAAATACTGGCCCCAGGGCCCCAACAAACCTAAAGACGGCCCTGTGGACACCCCTCTCGACATAATATTCTCAGGGTGTCTAGCGGATCGGGAAACCGGGAAAAACCCGGGAATTTCATTTAGGACCAAGAATTTTTTGAATTTTATTGAAAAATGGAAGTTTTTCTACTTTATCTTCTTTTTCAGGATTTTTAAAAGAATTCGCAGGCATTTTAAGGAATTTCCGGATGTTTCGCGGAATTTTAAAGGAATTCATAAGATTTTAAAAGATTTTTTAAGAACTCTAGGGAATTTTAAGGGATTTTAAATGTTTTCATGAAACTTCGAGGAATTTTAAGAGAACTCAAGAGTTTTTTTATGATTTTTAAAAGATTTTGTGGAATTTCATGAGATTTCTAATAATTTTAAAGAATTTCAACAGATTGATCTGATTTTTAAAAGATTTCACGAGATTTTTATGATTCGTAAAAGCTTTTGCGAAATTTTAAAGGATTTCATGAAAGTGAAATTTTAAGGAATTTCAATAGGTTTCCAATAATTTTAAGAGATTGTGACGCATTTTAAGAGATATTAAAGTTCCTCCTGGAATTTTGAAATATTTCAAAAGATTTTTAAAAGATTTTGTGCAATTTTGAAGGATTTCAATAAGTTTCCAATAATTTTAAGAAATTTAAATGGATTTCATGGAATTTTAATAAATTTTAAAGTATTTATGACATTTTATAGGATTTTAAATATTATAGTGAAATTTTAAGGTATTTAAAGATGTTTCTAGGAATTTCAAAAGATTTCAGCGAATTTTAATGGATTTCAATATAAGTTTTCAATAATTTTAAGAGATTTTGACACATTTTAAGAGATACTAAAGTTCCTCGTGGAATTTTGAAATATTTCAAGAGATTTTTAAAAGATTTTGTGGAATTTTGAAGGATTGTAGGAAATTTTATAAGAGATTTTTAAGAATTTTAAAAGATTTAAAATTTTTTTGAGGAATTTAAAGGATTTGAAATGACTTTGAGGAATTTTAAAACAATTAGTGAAAATTTAAGGGTTTTCATGAAATATTAACAAATTTGAAAGTATTTCGTCGAATTTTAAGATGTTTCTAGGAATTTCAAGAAATTTCAATGAATTTTAAGAGATTTCCGCAAGGATGTCGTAAATTTGAGAGATTTTTACGAATTTTAAGTGTTGTGAAGTGATTTTTGTCCACCCGGAAGGTTAAAAAAAACTGTGAGAAAGGCGAAGTCGCCAATTAAGTCAAGTTTTGCAGCTTATAACTCGTTCATATAAACAAAAAAACAAATCGCTTCGGACTTTCGTCTCCTGCAATTTCCTCCTATTAAACCCGATGAATTTATTACGACAAGCTCATCGTAATCAGCCGCACCAATCAATTTAAATATGGAACTCATAAACAGAAGCATCGCGTCAATTTCACGAATGTTTTGTGAAAAAAATGCACCAAGATCTTGAATTAACCCTAAATTAAACTTTATAATAATGAATGCAGAGGGCATTGTTCAATTATAGTTTTTTATATATGTACCACATTTTGATGTGAATAGTGAATTCAAATTAAAGTCGTTCAAAATTCAAGAATTTTTATTGAATTAAGTAAAAATTTCAAATCGATGGTCAAAGAACATTTTATCGAGCCTTTTCGCATATTTATAACCGGAAATAGAAGTAAGCATAGCGCTCAGCGAATATTGAATTCTGAAGGCCCATTTTAATAACAAACGATGCAAACAATCGATCGAATGTTTTTTTTATTAAGAGCGGAACGCCTGCCTTTAGCATGAAGAAAATATCGCATGAATAATCGTTCAATCTTTGACTGATAAAATAATCAAACGGCTGTCATTTCCATTCAAACTGGCAGCAATTGCAAAATTTATGCATAATAAGCAGATGGTGTCATTGATAGACATTAAATAGATAGATATTAGGTACCAAATGTCTTTTAAACAGGAATTAGTATTTATATTAGGCCGTTTCGTAACGTAACTTACGATAACGTTTCTTTATTACAATTTTATTGCACTTGCATCACATCTCCTACGATAATAAAATTGGGTGCAGTTCTGAAAACCTGAACGCTCCGATTTTATTTAAACTCTGTATTCTTATGTATTTTGACGCTCTGATTACGAATAATATGATAGTGAAAATTGGCGACTAGACGATTTTAATGGTAAAACCACGAAAAAACCATAAAAATCATGGTTTTTTACGTTTATCTCAGTCAATATTCAAAATTTAAAAACATGTTTTAAACAGAAGTTGTTGATCTCATCGAAATACACGCACAGAAAAAAAAAGTTTTGAATCAAGCCCAAAAGGTCTAGTTTGTGTTAAAATTTAAGCCAGTTTTTGAGCTTAAAACTAAATTTAAGCCCAAAAACTGGCTTAAATTTTAACATAAACTAGACCTTTCAGGCTTGATTCAAAACTTTTTTTTTTCTGTCCGTTTTTTGTTGCAAGAATTTTTTTCTACAAGTGGTAGTTTCTGAGAAAATAAGTGGTACATCGATTTTCATTACCATGATTTATTTTCTCAGAAACTATCACTGGTAGAAAAAAATGTTTGCAACAAAAAACGTGTATTTCGATATCTACAGCTTTTGTTTGAAATATTTTTAAAAATTTTGCAATATTGATTGAGATAAACACAAAAAACCATGATTTTTATAATTTTTGCTTTATAGAGGAAGCTTTGTAGTGGTGACAAAAATCCAGTTTCTAAACAAAGGTTTTTTTGAACATATTTTAAGTGGAATATATCTAATATGATGTCCTGAAAAATTTTCCGGATGTATGTCACCATGCAATATATTTAGAACGCGTATAGATAAATTGATGTTTGGAATATTTATTCCACTATGTATCAAGTTGAATTTTTTTACAAGGGTTTACCAAAATATTAAATTTTACAAGTTTCGTGTACTTTTATAATTTTCGTAAAATTCATTTTTCCACTATAACTTCTCAAATATTCAAAATTTAAAGCTGACCTAAGGAAAATGAAGATTCCTTTCATCGAGACGAATCGATTGACCTATATGATTAATGCATCTCATTAAAAAAAAGGATGTATGGTTAATTGTATATTTGTTTTATTTTTATTTTTAAAAATTAATTTTTCGAATATAAGTTCTCAAATAATAAAAATTTAATGCTGTTGTAAGGGAAATTTTCCCGTGCAGAAATTGTCGCAATTAGCCCTATTTAAAATAGGGTTCTGACGAGGCCCTAGTCGACATTTCTATTTTCGATAAAATATTTTAATATTATTGGAAGTTCTTTTACGCAATATTTAAAAAATTTTCAATATCATTTAAAATCCTTTGAAAAAATTAACGAAATGTGTAAATTAATTTAAAATCTTGGAACTCCCCTAAATTGCTGAATTCTTTACACATTCTTTAAAATAACTTGAAATCTATTTATATAGCTTTAAATTCTCCTGAAATCCTTTAGGAAATCTTGATATCTTTGAAATCTTGGGAAATAACTTAAAATCCTTAAAAATCCTTTAAAATTCTTGAATATCATTTAAAATCCCTTCAAATACTTAAAAAAAAATTTTAATACTCTAAAATCTTGAACCTCCTGTGAACTATTTTGAAATTTTTTTAAAATTTCTTAAAATCACTTATTGTTTCTATATAATTAATACCTCTTTTTGTAATATGACTTTTTTAATAAAATTAAATAGTTTAATAAACATATATTGTAAAAAATGAATCCGCAGAATAGTTTTTGGGGTATTGACCAGTTTTTCCTAGGTGGGGTATTTACTAGGACCTTTTTTGGCTAAACTGAAAAGGCCCTGGCCAGCTTTTCTTAAGTATAGGGCAATATTCTGCAAAAGCGTTACAAGCCTTGTGTGGGCCTTGCCAGTTAA
>CAJFCP010025945.1:141203-151671 GCA_904066005.1 Synergus itoensis | reverse complement strand
TTTATCCTGTGTTATTCTTATGGGAAATCGACAAGTGCGATGCGGGCAACCTTAATATTAATATTAAGAGCTCATATTTTCAGGGGCCTATTTTGGCATCTAAACAAAACTTTTGAGCTTGGTTCCGAGAAAAAAAAATTTTTTTTTTTTTTTTTGAAACGCCCTAGTATATATGTATATTTAAATGCAAATATGCATATAAATACGCGCATAACATAAATATTTGAGAACCTTGGTCCGCATTTCGTATGTCGTGGAATCGCCTACGAAAAACGTTATATGTCGCGTGTTTGCAACGCTACGTCATAACGAGAACGATGCATCTTTTGCAGAGAGCAATTACGTCACTCACAGGTGTGCGCTTTTCCCTCGTATATATTTTCCAATATAATAGGCACACACGTGTTGCAGCGATCATTTCGCGCTGCATTGGAAGTGAATGATAAAATAAGGACTATGAGTTATAATATAACAACTTATGATAAAAATGAAAAAAAAAAAATGATAATAATAATAAATCGAGACGAGGCAGATGCAATATTGGTTTATCGAATATATGACGTCATGTCCGCATTGTTCACAACGTCACGTGCGATTACGTTATGCAAATACGTCAAAGAATATTATAGTGAGGGGACTTTCCGTCCACCCGCTCTTCGCGGAACACCTCTAGGGCATAAATAGATCACAGAAAGGTCAATGATTGTCGCCCGACCTCTAAATTAATCCCTATAGCTGTATCAAAGAATTGATCGTAATTAGGAACGATTATGAATGATGCGTTTATTATTTCACGATGCGAGACTTGTGTCGCATTACAATTATTGTAAATTTCATGTCACTCTTTTTAGATCAAGGTTTTGTGTATTGAAGTTCTTATAACTAATTTTAAAACAATGCATGTACATATTTTGTGTTACAAAAGAATGAATTTTTCGAGAAATGTCATTTCTATACTGAATTAGAAGTATAAAGTGATGATTTTTTTCATATTTTTGTATAATGTGTATTTTTTACAACTGAATAGATTTTTACGACATATTTTTAATTCTTTGGAATATCTTACAATTATTGAGAATTCCTTGGAATTGCTATGAATTCTATAAAATTTGCTTTAAGTTTTTTGACATCTTTTTTTTCACCTTGAATTACTTGGAATTCTTTTAAATCACTGAATTTGTTTTCACCTTGAATTCTTTTCAGTTCTTTTGAGTTTCTTCAAATTTTTTACAATTGCTTTTAATCCTTCTTAATAAAACGAAATCTTTTGCATCAATTTCTGGATTATTTTTGATTCCTTTGAATTCTTTTTAATTCTTTTCAATTTCTCGCAATTATTTTTAAATATTTTTAATACTTTCACATTATTCTTTTGAATTTGAATTCTTATGAATTTCTTTGAATTCTATAAAATTTCCTGTAAGAGTTTTGTATATATCTTTTTTTCACCTCGAATTCTTTTTAGTTATTTTGAGTCCCTTCAAATTTTTTACTATTACTTTTAATTCTTCTGAATTAAACGAAATCTTTTGCATCAATTTTTGAATTTTTTTTAATTCCTTTGAATGCTTTTTAAATTTTTTGAATTCTCTGCAATTATTTTTTAATCTTTTGAATGATTTCACATTATTCTTTTGAATTTGGATTCTTATGAATTCCTTTGAATTCTATTAAATTTCCTGTAAGTTTTTTGTACATCTTTTTTCACCTTGAATTATTTGGAATTCTTTTAAATCTCTACATTTTTTTTCACCTTGAATTCTTTTTTAATTCTTTTGAGTCCCTTCAAATTTTTTACAATAACTTTTGATTCTTCTAAATTAAACAAAATCTTTTGCATCAATTTTTGGATTTTTTTTTAATTCCTTTGAATGCTTTTTAATTCTTTTGAATTCCTCGCAATTATTTTTAAATCATTAAATCTTTTGAATACTTTCACATTATTCTTTCGAATTTGAATTCTTATGAATTTCTTTGAATTCTATAAAATTTCCCGTAAGTTTTTTGTACATCTTTTTTTCACCTCGAATTCTTTTTAGTTCTTTTGAGTCCCTTCAAATTTTTTACAATTACTTTTAATTCTTCTAAATTAAACGAAATTTTTTGCATCAATTTTTGGATTTTTTTGAATTTCTTTGAATACTTTTTAATTCTTTTGAATTCCTCGCAATTATTTTTAAATCTTTTGAATACTTTTACATTATTCTTTTGAATTTGGATTCTTATGAATTCCTTTGAATTCTATTAAATTTCCTATAAGTTTTTTGTACATCTTTTTTCACCTTGAATTATTTGGAATTCTTTTAAATCTCTGAATTTTTTGTTTTCACCTTGAATTCTTTTTAGTTCGTTTGAGTCCCTTCAAATTTTTTACAATTACTTTTAATTCTTACAAATTAAACGAAATCTTTTGCATCAATTTTTGGATTTTTTTGAATTCCTTTGAATACTTTTTAATTCTTTTTAATTCCTCGCAATTATTTTTAAATCTTTTGAATACTTTTACATTATTCTTTTGAATTTGGGTTCGTATGAATTCCTTTGAATTTTATTAAATTTGCTTCAAGTTTTTAAACTTTTTTTTCATCTTAAATTATTTTGAATTCTTTTGAATACCTTCAAATTTTTCTTCTAAAATTTTCTGAATTCTGTTGAATCGTTTGGATTCTTTTGAATTCCTTTCAATTTTCTTTTCATTCTTTGGATTTATTTTTGAAATTCTTCGACATTCTTAGAAATATTTTTAATTCCTTCAGAATTTTTTTGAATTCTTTTGATTTTTTAAAAAATTTCTTTGAGTTATTTCGAATTCCTCTATATTCTTTGGAATTTCTCTGAATTCTGTTGAATTCGCTTTGGATTCTTTTAAATTACTTGGAATTGTTTTGCATTCCTTTAAATTCTTTTTAATTCCTTTGAATTTCTTGGATTTATTTTTGAATTCTGTAAAATTTGCTTATTCGTCTTTTAAATTTTCTTTTCACCTGGAATTATTTTGAATTCTGTTGAATCGCTTTATAGATTCTTGGATTCTGTTGGAATCGCTGTTGAATCTCAATTTTCGACATATTTTGACAAGTGTAAAATTAACTTCAATATCATCCCTTCATTGTCATCATATAATGACATAAAAGCCGATTTATTCCGACACCAGAATCTGAACCTCTGCATGATTTGAAAATTTGAAATAAAATCTGTCCTGTCATATTTTAATTATCTAAAATTATGATTTCCCTTCAACAAGCCAATAATATTTCTCTCTCATAACCTACATCAATTCTGGCATGGCATTCCTCTTTCAAAATTGAATCTCTCACATATATTCTCTAATTTACCCGCATTCCAAGAAGAGGATTCACCCCCAATCCGCGGACTTCTGATTTCTGAATCAATGAATGAAAATAAACCTTTGGAACTTGAAAGCGGTGGTGGCCAAGCTCGCAAAAAAGCAGGGCCTAAATTGGCAAGTGTTTGTGTATTTTGATTATTTTAATTAAGGCATCCGTATAAATCCACCAGCAGCGCATGCGTCTATTAAGACTCGAGACTCTATACATTAAACCGCGAGCGCCTGTTGCATCTAGTCTCACTCGACACTTCGAACCGTGCGAATCACAAAAAAAAAGTTCTTCAGTGTCATAGTTTCCACTTTCAAAAATCACAAAACTTTCAACGAAAATCTCAGTTTTTTTTTTTTTAATTTTCAAGTGAAAAGACTCTGCAAACCTTTAACTTAATTAAAGGAGCAGTTTCTGATTCAGAATTTTGATAGATCAAATTTTTGATAGATCAGGTTTTTGATAGAAGATCAGTTGTTCCGAAATCAGGGATTCGCAGAGGGATTTATCTCCAGAAAGCTGAGTGAAGATCAGTTGCTTCCGAAGAAGAAGAAGAACAACAAGAAGAAGAAAAACAAGAAGAAGAAGAAGAAGAACGTCTGATTGAAAAATCATCATTAGTTGCTGGCAAAAGCTCAGTTGAGGATCAGTTGTTGAAGATCAGTTGTTGAAGATCAGTCTTCGAAGCTGAGGAAATCAGCTTCTTCTGGCCAGCCGTTCGCACATGTCTCAGACGATTGAGGAGGAAATGAAGGCCAACAACGCAGCCACGAAAATCCAAGCAGGATTCAGAGGATACAGAGTTCGGAAGCAGCTGAAGGAGACGAGCAAGAGAGCAAACGGCGATTTTGAAATTGAAGATCCTTCAAGTCCGCCTCCAATGAAGAGAGGAGATTCCAGAACATCTTTGGAGGAAAAGTCAGCGACGAAGATTCAAGCTGGAATTCGAGGATTTTTGGTGAGGAAACGACACCAACAGGAGCAACAAGCTGCTACCAGAATCCAGGCTGGATTTCGTGGATTCAGGACGAGGAAGCTTTTGAAGCAGAAGGGGGAGTGACTTCTTGGGTTTAAAATTGAAGAAGGAGTGATGAGAGAGACTAAAAAGGACTCATCTGATAGGATTAGTTATGTTTCATTGTGGACTGATTTTCCATGGCGACTCGCTGAGGCTTTTTGCTTGGATTTATGAAGGTGGCTTCTGAAAGATGAAAATGTAAGGATTTTGAATTTTACCAAAAGTCACAAGTGAATTTAGTAATTTTTTTTTTTAGGTATAACAGTCAATTTTTAATTTACATTTTTTTTCACCTTGAATTATTTTGAATTCTTTTGAATTCCTTAGAATTCTTTAAAACTTACTTGAGTCTTGAATTGGTTTTCACCTTGAATTCCTTAAAATTATTTTTGAACCTTCTGAATCTTTTCAAATTCTTCTGAATTATGTTGAATCGTTTGGGATATTTTTGAATTCGTTTAAATTCTTTTTAATTCCTTTGAATTTCTTTTTGAATTCTATGAAATTTTCTTAGGGTGAAAAAAAATGAGATTTTTTTTTTTCACCATAAAATATTTTTAATTCTTTTGAATCGTTTGAAGTTCTTTGTATATTTTAATTTTATCAAATTTGCTTCGCCTTTTAAATTTTCTTTTTACCATGAATTATTTAATATTCCTTGGAATTACTTTGCATTCTTCAAGATTTATTTGAGTCTTTTGAAGCTTTTTGCTTGGATTTTTGAAGAAAGCTTCTGAAATCTAAAAATGCAGGGATTTTTAATTTTTCACCGAATTCCTTTTAATTCCTTTGAATTCTTTCAAATTTTTTGAATATTCGAATTATTTTGAATCATTGTAAAGTTTTATTCTGAATTTCTTTTTTCTGAATTTATTTTTGAAATTTGGAATTGATTTTCACCTTGAATTCCTTAAAATTATTTTTTAACCTTCTGAATCCTTTCAAATTCTTCTGAATTTCTCGAAATTATGTTGAATCGTTTGGTAAATTTATGAATTCCTTTAAATTCTTTTTAATACATTTGAATTTCTTTTTGAATTCTATGAAATTTGCTTAAGCTGAAAAAAAATGAAAAATTTTTATATTTTTTTCACTGTAAAATACTTTTAATTCTTTTGAATCCTTTGAAATTCTTTGTATATTTTAATTCTACCTTTGCTTCGTCTTTTAAATTTTCTTTTTACCATGAATTATTTAATATTCCTTGGAATTACTTTGCATTCTTCAAAATTTATTTGAGTCTTTTGAACTTGTTTTTACCTTGAATTCTTTTGAAGCTTTTTGCTTGGATTTTTGAAGAAAGCTTCTGAAATCTAAAAATGTAGGGATTTTTAATTTGACCAAAAGTCACAAGTGAATTTAGTAATTTTTTTTTAAGGATATCAGTCAATCTTTAATTTACATTTTTTTTCACCTTGAATTATTTTGAATTCTTTTGAATTCCTTAGAATTATTTAAAATTTACTTGAGGCTTGAATTGGTTTTCATCTTGAATTCCTTTTATTTCCTTTTATTTCATCTTTGAATTCTTTCAAATTTTTTGAATATTCGAATTATTTAGAATCATTGCAAAGTTCTATTCTGAATTTCTTTGAATTTTGTTGAGTCGCTTTGGATTTTTTAGAATTCTTCTGAATTCTTTTAAATTCTTTTTAATTTTTTGGATTTATTTTTGAAATTTTTTGAATCCCTTCAAATTTCTTCAAATTTATTTTGAATTCCTTTAAATTCTTTTTAATTCCTTGGAATTTTTTGGGTTTATTTTTGAATTATATGAAATTTGCTTCAGGTCTTTTATTTTTTTTTTTCACCTTAAAATACTGTTAATTCTTTAAAATCCTTTGAAATTTTTTGAATATTTAATTCTATCAAATTTGCTTCGTCTTTTAAATTTTATTTTCATCTTGAATTATTTAGAATTCCTTGAAATTACTTTGCATTCTTGAAAATGTACTTGAGTATTTTGAATTTGTTTTTATCTCAATTCTTTTTAATACTTTTGAATCCCTTCAAATTTGTTGTACTCTCCCCGGGAATTGTTTTGAATTCCTTTGATTTTTTAAAAATTTCTTTAAATTATTTTGACGTTTTTTGCTTGGATTTATGAAAGTAGGCAACCGAAATCTAAAAATGTAACGATTTTAAATTTTATCAAAAGTCACAAGTGAATTTGGTAATTTTTTTAAAAAGTAAAATAGTCAATATTTAATAATCGATCTCATTTATTATTCTTGAGTTTATAGAGGATAATTTAATTCCATGTTTTATAAACTAAATGAAATGTATAAAAAAAAATTCTTGATGTAAATTTTCAACACAGTAGAGGACAAATATTTGAACTGTCGTGTAATTCTGTCAATTAATGACTTTAATTATTACGAAGTTAGATAATATTGCGGAAGCAATTAAGGCTCTTGAAGTTTACAAGATAAAATTGTAAATTTAAGCTTTGAATTATTTCAAAAGATGGATTACGAAGAAGTTAGAAATGAAGACGACTTTTGTGATAGCTAAAGAAGTTGAAAAAATCAGATAAATCGAAAACAGGAATTTTTACAATAACAAGTGACTCGGTGACCGAGAAACTGATTCTCTTTATTTCACAAGTGAAATGAAGTCTATTATTACATATTACACGATTCTCTTACCATTATCCTTGCTGGTTACCCACAAGATTTTTTTTACTCATATTTTCTTTTTTTATATAATTATTATTTTTTTATAATAATAATCATGCAAGAGAAAGATTATACATAATTTTATTTCTGTGCCTGACCTTTATTTTATTTACTTTCTTTAAAATACTTTTCAAAATATTTCAAAATTAAACGTTGTTTAATTGTATTTAATTTAATTAGTATTGGGCCATTTTAAACAAATTGTAATTCGTTTTTATATTAGAGTCCAACTATTTTCAGACTTTTATTGATAGTTCTACTAGAAATATTACTAGTATTTCCAGAAATATTTAATACCAATCTGGAAACTACGAGAAAATACTAGTTTTACTAAAAATTTCTAGTAGGAATATTAAATATAATTTTTAGACTTATTTCCACTGGGAATATTAATTAGTATAATTTTCAAGCTTATTTCTACTGGGGATATAGGTAACTAGTATTATCAGGCTTATTTCTAGTTGAAGTACAAATTAAAATTTTTCGGCTTATTTATATTAGGAATATTTATTGGATTTTGAACTAATTTTTAGTAGGAATATTAACTACTATTTTCAGCCTTATTTATAGTAGAAATAGTTCCTAGTATTTTTAGGCTTATTTCTAATAGAAATATTAACTAGTATTCCAGGCTTATTTCCACTAGGAATATTAACTATAACAGAGTTTTAGACTTATTCCTAGTAGGAAAATTAACTAGTATTTCCAAGCTTATTGTTATTAGGAATATTAATTAGAATAATTTTTAAGCTTATTTTTACTAGAAATATTAACAAGTATTTCCAGGCGAATCTTTATAAATAAATTAAGTAAACAAAGAATTAATATTTACACTATTATTATTATTACAAAACTAATCTTATATAAAATAAGCAAAAAGCTTAATTTGTAATAATGATTTTAATTTAATTTAATTTAATTTATTTTTCTAATACTATAATAAATCGAGACAGAATTTACTTATTTAATAAAACAGAATTGAGTGAAATGAAATAGGTACATAAATCTAAAAGCATATTTTGTTTCAATTGCAGAGTCTCTTGAAGGGAAGCACATAGATCTGGATTGGATGTGATGACATTGACCCAGTTGAGCAAGTCATCATCCTCTGGCCACCGCGTGTCGTTTTTCATAAAAAAATCAACTTTAAGGGACCATGTCAAGTCAACATTCGCTGACGACGCGTGGCAGAAACTTTTGGACCGAATTTTAATGTCTTATCAAGCTCATTCTTACATTTTTCATGAATTTATTCATTTTCAATTTAACTAATTAATTATACCATCAAAAAGTAGTCCCTTTTAATCGAGCCTATGGAACAAATCAATAATAGTAAAAATTTATTCATAACGCATTTTACTTTAAAAGAAAATTCGTACTTTCTCTGCTACTTTGTTAAAAATAACAATTCTCAAAAAAATAATAAATAAAAAATGGAAAAAAATGTTTTTTACCATTTCTTGTGGCTATCTGCCAATTAAAGTTTTAAATTCAAGATTTACGATTTTTCTAATAATATAAAGTTCTTCCAATAGTGTAATAAAGGAAAGCTTTTTTAGTTGATTAGTTTTATTTTCTGTAAGTCACAGAATCAAAACTAAGAACAAAAATTGTGCTTTCAATTTTAATTTTAGAGTTTGATTCATTTCTTTTTTAACGTATTTTTCGATTGAGAATATAAATTTTTTAATGTAACATCGAATAAGAATTGTAATAGTTCTTAAGCAAATAATTTTATTATTATTATTCTAATAATTGTAATTATTATTATTATTATTATTGTGATAGTCCTGAAAAGTGTCAAAGATAGTTGAATTTTAATTATATAGAAAATTATATTGTAATTTTAAGATTACTGTATTATTAGGTTTACCATTAAGTTAAAGCTATCTCATTTATTTGAAAAATAAAATAAATTGATTTTTTCTATCAATTTTAAAATTGCAATAATGTAATGCTTTAACGATTCTTAAAGTGTTCTTTTTCTTGATAAGTAAAAAAAAAATTAAATCAAATAGATCGAGATAACTCTAATTATACTTTTAATTAAGTTACCTTCTCCGTGAATTTGTACATACTTTTCTATTGTTAAAATACGTCGTAACGAATAAACAACATATCCTCCTATTTTTCATTTATTTATTGATTTACTCTCTATTTAATTACAAAATTTGAAATTAATCGAAAATAAAATCACTGACATTTTAACGTAGTACATATATTTTTTTTACAAATTAATTATTTAAGGGTGTTGGAGCCAAGTTCTAATCTAAAAATTCGGTTTCTTCATTTTACTTAACAAATATTAAAATTGGAATTTTTTCCCTTTGTAGAATTAATTAATTTTGAATTAGAATTATGCGCACAGAGCGATAAAATATTTAATTCACATATTTTTGAAGTAAAGTAAAAATATTGAATTTTGAAGTCAGATTTTTAATTCCTCGTTTTATGAAAAAAGTATCGAAATTAAATATTGTTTCGCTCTGTACGCAGTCTTATATTTGAAAAAAGATTAGTGCTACAGAGCGAAAAAATGTTTATTTATAATTTTCGTTGAGTAAAATGGAGAATGGAATTTTGAGCTAACACTTGGGTCCAACGCCCTTAAACGAATTAGAATTCTTCATTTTTCTTAACAAATAAAATTAGGTATTTTTTCACCCTCTACCTCATTTTTTAAATAGAATTATGAGTATACAACAAAAAATGTGTACATTGAATACTTTTTGCGTAAAGTGAAAAAATTGAATTTTGAGAATTTTGCTATATTTTACATCGCATTGTAAATTCATTAGTCAGCGTAAGACCAGAAAATAAGTTTTAAGTAAACAAATTTAATTAAATTTAAAATCAGTGAATATAGTAATTAATTATCCACATATATTAACAATTATACTATGAAAATTGAAGTCCCTTGCTGTGACAAAAGGTAGCAGCACCTACACAATTTACGAGTATAAAGCGTATAAACAGATTTTTCTTTTAGCGTCGGTTGATTCGCCCTAAATAATTAATTAATAAAAGGTGAAATAATTTAGAAAATAGTTTTTACCACTAAAATATTACTTTCGTTTGAAATAATTATTTAAAATGTATATATAAATATTTATACCAATGATTTAGAATAAATTATTGTTATTAAGGGTGTTGAAGCCAAGTTCTAATCTAAAAATTCGATTTCTTCATTTTACTCAACAAATATTAAATTTGGAATTTTATCCCTCTGTATAATTAATCAATTTTTAACTAGAATTATGCGTACAGAGCAGGAAAATATCTAATTCAAATATTTTTTAAGTAAATTGAAAATATTCAATTTTGAAGCTAGATTTTGAATTCTTCGTTTTATGCAAAAATGTATAGAAATTAAATATTTTTTCGCTTTGTATGCAGTCTTATATTTGTAAAAAGATTAGCGCTACAGAGCGAAA
>CAJFCP010025945.1:109313-128684 GCA_904066005.1 Synergus itoensis | reverse complement strand
GAAAATTAAGGGTGTCTTAACTTAATAAAATGAAATTTGGAGGTATCTTAACTTAGGAAAAAATAACTTAATGTAGAGAAAAATAACTTTTTTAGGGGTATCCTAACTAAGAATAAAATAATTAGTCAGGGGTGTCTTAACTTAAAAACAATAATTAGTCAAGGGGGTCTTAACTTAAAAAAAGCTTAGAGGTGTCTTTTAGACACCTAGAGAAAAATAACTTATGAATTCAGTAACTGGAAAATTAAAGGTGTCTTAACTTAATAAAATGAAATTTGGAGGTATCTTAACTTAGGAAAAAATAACTTAATTTAGAAAAAAAATAACTTTTTAGGGGTATCCTAACTTAGAGTAAAATAATTAGTCAGGGGTGTCTTAACTTAAAAACAATAATTAGTCAAGAGGGTCTTAACTTAAAAAAATAACTTAGAGGTGTCTTTTAGACACCTAGAGAAAAATAACTTAGGAATTCAGTACTTAGAAAATTAAGGGTGTCTTAACTTAATAAAATGAAATTTGGAGGTATCTTAACTTAGGAAAAAATAACTTAATTTAGAGAAAAATAACTTTTTAGGGGTATCCTAACTTAGAATAAAATAATTAGTCAGGAGTGTCTTAACGTAGAAAAAAACTTAGTTGTTTTAACTTACAATTCTGATAGATAAATTTAATGAATCTAATTATATAGCCAGAATTTTTCCCACATTAAGTAATGCCGACGAAAAAGTCAATGGATGAGATTACCTTGAAACTATTTAGGTTTCATCATGAATCTGTGCCTTGATTCAGAGATCATGTCAAGGGTCGAACATATTAAATTATTTATTATTGTTAATGATCGCAACCCAGACATCGGCCCCCATTAGGAATCGAGACTACTTATTAGTAGTATTTATATAGATTATGCTGATACCCCCTTGAATTTATACTCATTATAATTTATACTATTTTAATCCTAGTTTTAATCACCAATCGCTTGCTGTCCTTAATATCCATTTTTATTTATTATTATCAACAAATAGAAAGTGCAATAATCTTCTCAACAATTACAATTAAAATTGTAATAGTTTTTGTTACATTTTTTGTAAAATCTTCACGTTTTGTAACCCCCTGAACTCTTTTAGTGTCCTAAAATGAAGGCCGAGTTCGTTGGACAGCAATTAATGATGAAAATTAAAAAAATTAGAGCATTTTGAAAATTTGAAAAAAAAACATTTAATTTAAAGCCAAGATGAAAAATATATCTTTTTGAACGCCCTACAGGACTGACGTAACAATTTTTTGAATTTTCTTGAAAAATCGAAAATTAAAATTTTGAGCCAAATAACGCGTGATACAGAGAAAATTATAAGAACACAATGAGAATGTGTGCTCACAATGGCACCCCTAGTTTGCTTGTAAAAATATTCAAAATATAAATTAGTTAAAAAAAAATAAAATAAAAAAATAAATCTTTTTAAAATTAATTAGTAATGCGTGCAATTCTGGTAAATGCAATCGTAAACAAGTTTTATGTTTCGGGGAGCTTAAGCTCGTGCTTTTGAATCATACGTTTTCGTTTTATAGTTTGCCGGATGTGCACAGAAACTCGAGCCAAAAATTTACTACAATATGACAATCCAGTTCCGAATTTACTTAAAGAAATGATTCAGAAGAAAACTACTTTATTCATAAGCGACTGTTACTAGTGGGCGGAGAAAAAATTTATTATTAAAATTCTTTTTAGCTTTCCTAAATATTTAAAAAAAATAAATTTTAAAAAAATTAAAAAAAATAAAAGTCGAATACGCTATAGCTAAAAGATAAAAAATAAGAATTAATTATTAATTATAAAATATAATAATTATACATTAATTAAATGCTTAAGTATTAAATTAATGAGAAAAAATGTTTAATTAGCGTATTCGACAGTTTCGAGATATCTACAATGATTTCTATTACCTTAACCATTTCCTTTTTTATTTACTTCCCTTTACTTTATCTCCCTTTATAATATTTTAACAATACAATAGTTCCCTTTAATAGTTTAATATATTAACTTTTTTTCTCAAATAATTAATACTTTTTCTCATTAATTTAATACTTAAACATTAAATTAATGTATAATTATTATATTTTATAATTAATAATTAATTCTTATTTTTTATCTTTTAGTTATAGCGTATTCGACTTTTATTTTTTTAATTTTTTAATTTTTTTTAATTTTTAGTGAAATGGAACTTAAAAATACGATTACTGAACTCTTTATCAAGAAGGCAAAGGAAAAGAGAAGTTTATCGTCAACATGTCTCAGCTAACAATATTTCTTTTCTAAGTTTAATCTTTAACATTTAAAATTATATTTGATTGTATTTTTATAGCAATAGTTGTAAAAAATGTTTCTTTTAGTTATATATTTAAATTGTTTTAAAAAATTGTGAGTTTATAATTGAAATTAAAAATGTTATTAGATTATTTTTTCATTTAATTGACTGTATTTAATTGTATTTTCATTTTAAAAAATAAGTTCAATTAAAAAAAACTTACAAACATATAAGTCTCTTTTTACTTTGCGTATTAGAATAAAAATACATTTTTCTTTATTTTTTTAATTTTAAAATTACATTTGTGGATATTTACATGACTATATCAGTAATTAACGCTTTGAAATACCACTGACATAAGTATAGAGATTGAAAAATATAAAAAGTTTAATTTTTTTTCAATTCATCACAACAATTACTTATAAAAGATAATATATGATTTATAGATAACTAAATTTGAAGTAGAACATTTATTTTTACAGATTTTTCATCAATTCTAGCATTTTTGATGCAAAAAATAACTGAAATATCAAATATGAGTAAAAAAATCAAGCTTAAATGTAATATTTTCATTGTTATCCTCAAATGTATTTCGCAAATGAAAATCTTAATATTCATATATTAATCTAGTTATTATTACATGCATTTAAAAAAAAACATCTAGATACGTTAATCCTGGCAAAAGTTTTGCTGAATGAAAAAAAAATTTAATGGTTTTTATGGTTTTCATGGATATTTTTTTCTATATTTAGCACATGAAAATTTTAGTATGCCTATGTTAATCTAGCTATCATTACATGAATTTAAAAAAAAACATGCCGATACGATAATCCAGTCCAAAGTTACTATGGATCAAAAAAAAGGTGGAAAACTTTATAAACATATAAGTCTCTTTTTGCTTCGCGTATTCGACTAAAAATGGTGACCTATAGTAGATAAAGTAGGCTTTTTTAATTACAGATTCCTGTTAACACTTGTACCGACATTTTGGACAATCGAGGGTTCGATTCCGGGCTAAATTTAGATTAAGCAAAGATATTGATTAAGCTTGCAAATTATACTCCTTCAAATTAGAGGGAGGAATAATTTTGAGAGAACTTAATTTGAACTCGTATTTTTGGCTGTGATAAATTCAGAAGCGACCAATTTGCAAATTGCAAATTGTATGTTTACTGTTGACAGATGTCTTACAGAGTTCCTGAGGTCGTTGCATTTTGACCGACACTCTTCGTCCTCTCCAACTCGTGTGGAAAAAATAACCACGAGCTCCCTCACCCTCCCCCAACAACTTAAGATTTCAGTTCAAAGAACGACCACAAAATTAAATAAAAAAAAATAAAGTAAAAATAAATGAAAAATAACTTCTTTGAAGATTCAATGTTTCAAGAACGAAAACGACTTTTTTCTATTTTCTTTTCTTTTCCTGGCGTGTAAATTATGAAATAAATTGATCGGGTAAAAAATTGAGTAATAATCAATTTTAAAATTTTTTAAGTCATTTAAATTTGAAATGAAAATGGCAATTTACAATTTTATTTTACATAAATGTTACGTAAATATTATATAACATTATTATAACAATTAAATAACAGTTTCGTAATATTTATATAACTTTTACAAAACATTTGAAACCTTAACTGAAATAATAATAATTATTCTAAATATATTTTTAACTGTTTCTAAAAAACGCAATCTTTTTAAAGAATGTTACGTTCCTGTTACATTCCTGTTACGTTCCTGTTATATAAACTAAAATATTATAATATTATCTTATATTCACCGAAATCTCTAATTAATAGAGAATAATTTTGTTCTAGTACCATATGTAACATTTTGTTAAGAATCCTAATGTAACAAATATGTAACATTTATGCAAATTTTCAAAAAATTTTTTTTTTTTAAATCGAACCATAAACGTAGGATAGGTCGTCGTGGATCAATGAATGGTCGCAAAACTCGAGTCGAAATTTGTTCTAAATTTAATCTTGGCGATTTTGTGATGCTTTAAGCACTTGCCAGATTTTCTCACTCTTTCTCGCTCTTTCTTTCTTCAATGCAGAAATTTTCATTGCCAGTGTTTCATCAAATCTCAAACGTTTCGGACGTGTTTTGCCAAAAATCAAACAGTTTTTGAGTTACAAGCCGAAACCCCTTAACTCAATATTATTTTCAAAAAAGTGATCACAAAACTGCCGGGACTATTGTTTTCCTCTAAAAGGAGGTAAGACAAAAAATCTGGATTTAATAATTTACTTAATTCATTAAAAAAAATTAATTTAAAAAATTTAAATTAATACAAATCTTTTTAAAAAAGCTTGATTATTAAAAAAAAAACACATTTTATTTTGTTTCATAGTTATTTTAATCCACTGAAATTTAATTGATTCATTAATATGCATTCTGTTCTAAATTTAGATCTTAAGAATTCTGCTCAAGAATTTGATGGGCTCAGTTGCCCTGAAGAATTGCATTTTGATTGAGTTTATGATAATAAGATTATATTCGTGTTAATTCCTCATTTAGAATTTATTGATTAAAATTATTTCTAAATATAGACCTTACAGACCTTAATGCAGTAAGAGTTTTACAAAAGTCCCTTAAATCAAAATTAATTTGTCATCAAAGATAGTTTATACGTAAATAAATTATTAAATTAATCAAATTAATTAATTATATTCATTAATATCAAATTAAAAAGTAAAAAAAAAAAACTATTTTCGTATAGAAATCGATCATTATCTTTATTATGAAAAATATTAATTAATTATACATCACATTGACCAATTAAAGTATCACAATTAATTGTGATAGATTTCAATTAAACTAAATTTATCTATAAATGAGTTGCGAAATTTTCAGTGAAATTTCAGATCTATGAGGACACGTGGCACAATAATGTTTTCTTCAAATCGAGCCAAAATAATTACTTTCACGCGTATATCCAATTCAGGAACTTATTGTTTATAAATTTTAAATTTTATAAAAAAAAATTATAATTATTTGATATTCTTTATTTAATTGATACCATTTTAAAAATATTCTATACAGTTTGTTGAGTTAAATATAAAACAAATTCTATTTGTGTCACTTCTTCAAATTGAGATAATAATTCAGAAAAATAAGTTTTTGTAGGAAAAGATAAAGAAAAATATTATTGAAAATTATGTGCGCTCTTCCTGTTTACGAAACATTGAAAGCGGCGCATTTTCAGCACCTGATCAAAGAAAGCTTCTATTTGCGTTGTTTTAAATTGTTTACAAGAATTTTAAGCTAAAGATTTAGAAATCAGGCCAAATTACCCTCGAATTTTTTCAAGGACCTGTTTTCAATAACAAATTATTTTAAAAGTTATTCAAATAAATCAAAATTAAGAAATGAATTCAAATTCAACAAAGGGACCTAGTTTTTGAAAAAAGAGCTAAATAAAATTTTAGAAGAGCGAAATAAATTTAATAAAAGCACAAAAGTGAAAATTGAATACAAAATATTTTATTTATAAAATTTATTTTCATTTGGATGAATGATTTTGTGGATTTTGACAAAGGAAAGTCTTAATGAATCACAAAAGGTAAAACGACATTTTACAAGACTTGTAATAATAAAATAAAAATAAACAATAAATAAATAAATAGAATATAAAAATAAATAAATAAAATACTTAGTATTTTTTGAACGAAAATATTATTAAAACTGAAAACTAAATTAAGAAGCTCTCTTTCTTAATTAAGTAGAAAGTGAAATGGATCTGGTTATTGATAAAGGTTGGTGGCCGATTATTGGCTCACTCGACTATTTTTATTGGCACCAAGATTGTTTTTTTGGATTCCTTTCCTCTGTATTTTTTTGTTTTGATCCCAAACTCTTGGAACCAGAAACTCTGCAAATTTTCAAATGTCGAGCTGCAGACACAAGAATTTTTTTTATTAATTCCCGAAATCGGAACGAGGATCTGGTGCTGTTTACAGTTTATATTCGCCGATTAAGAATTCCAATGCTTCGTAGCCAAAAATAATCGAGTCACTGAATATAGAAAATTCGAGCTTGATGCAGAAACGTGGGACGTGACTCGGATTCGTGCCAGAAAAGCGTTTGAGAAACGGAAATGGCACGAATTCCTCAAACCACTCTAACAAAATAAAAATTTTTTCGAAAGTTTCATCAAAAAATTAAATCTACAGCAAGTTTTTAATTACAAATTAATTTTTTCTGCATAGTATTCACAATAAAATGTTAGCTTCAAGCCAAAAAAGAAAATAACTTCCAGACAAATTTCCCTGACGGAAAAGTATTAAAAATGCGAACAAATTTTCAGTAAAAAATACTATTGAAATTCTTCAAAAATTTCGTATAACATCACTTTAAATCTTTTGAAATTTAAAATCACTTCACAACACTTAAAATTCGTAAAAATCTCTCAAATTTACGACATCCTTGGAAATCCCTTAAAATTCATTGAAATTTCTTGAAATTCCTAAAAACATTTCAAAATTCGACGAAATCCCTTCAAATTTGTTAATATTTCACGAAAACCTTTAAATTTTCACTAATTGTTTTAAAATTCCTCAAAATCATTTCAAACCCTTTAAATTCCTTAAAAAACTTTAAAATCTTTTCAAATTCTTAAAAATCTCTTAAAATTTCCTACAATCCTTCAAAATTCCAGAAAATCTTTTAAAATTCTCTTAAAATATTTCAAAATTCCACGAGGAACTTTAATATCTCTTAAAATGCGTCAAAATCTCTTAAAATTATTGGAAACTTATTAAAATCCTTTAAAATTCGCTGAAATCTTTTGAAATTCCTAGAAAAATCTTTAAATACCTTAAAATTTAACTATAATATTTAAAATCCTATAAAATGTCATAAATACTTTAAAATTTATTAAAATTCCATGAAATCCATTACAATTTCACAAAATCTTTTACGAATCATAAAAATCTCGTGAAATCCTTTAAAATTCAATAAGGAACTTTGAAATTTCCTGAAATACATTAAAATCTCTAAATAAAAATTCTTGGAAACAAAAACCTCAAAATCCTTTAAAAATTAAAAATAATTTTTGATTTTTTCGTAATTCCACAAGAAATATTGAAATTCCTTAAAATCATTTTAAAACTGTCAAAATTTCGTTAAATTTTTACAAGCTTCTTAAAATTCTTTTCACTTCCACGAAAAACTTTAAAATCTCTTAAATTACGTAAAGATCTCTCAAAATTCTTGAAAACCTCTTGAAATTACATCAAATTCTACAAAATCTTTTATAAATCATACAAATCTTGTGAGATTCTTTAAAATTTCAGTCAAATCCCTTAAAATCACTTTTAAAAAAGTCAAACTTTCTTAAAATTCTTATATATAAGCCTTTTAAAATCCTTCAAAATTCCACGAGAATATTTATAATCCCTTAAAATTTCTTAAAACTCTTCCATGAAAAACTTTGAAATCCTTTAAAATACGTAAAAATCTCTTAACATTTTGTAAAATTTCACAAAATCTTTTTAAAATCTTAAAAATCTCATGAAATCCTTTAAAATTTCACGAGGAACATTAAAATTCCTCAAAATATATTTAAAAAAATCAAAATTTCTTAAAATTCTTACAAGCCTTTTAAAATTTTCTAAAATTCCACAAGGAACTTTACAATTCCTTAAAATTCTTTGAATTCCCTAAACTTTCTTTAAAATCTTTTAAAATTTCATAAAGTCCTTTAAAATTTCACTAAATCTTTTAAATATTATACAAATCTCTTGTAATTCCTTTAAATTCCTACAAACCTATTAAAATCCTTTAAAATTATTGAAAATCTCTTGAAATGATTAGAAACCCAAGGAATTTCGAAGAATGCCTGGAAATTTTTTATACTCCTTCAATATCCTTGGAAAGTTTCTAAAATCTGTTAAATAAATTATAAAATCTATATGTGCAATACGACAAAAATAAAATAGTTTGCATAAATTTCAATTTCTATTTTCCCTGACGCGCATTTCCCTGTCATTTCCCTGACTTGCCTAACAAATTTTTTTTCTCCTGACATTTCCTTGACTTCCCTGACTTCCCTGACACGTGGCCACCCTATAACCCGACATCCTTAAAAAAATGTCTTTTATTTTTCAGAAGGTCCAGAATGGGGATGATAACGCGAGTGCGGGGCCGCGTTAGAGCGAATTCTTTTGGAATAGATAAGGAAAAAACAGCTCAGAGTGTTTGCCTTTTAAGTGCAGTTCTTTTGCTACCCTTTTGCCCGAGGGGGCCTCTTCCTCTATTGCCCCCTCCGGCACCAGCACTCTATTCGGCCCTGGTACTTCCGGTAGTTTTAAGTGCAAACTACAGATACCCGGTTTCTGCTCTGAAGACCCTCGTCGAAGCTACGAGAGGTCAGTACTCAAAATTATTTATTAAAAAGTCATCTATAGTTTCACAAAAATCTATTAAAATTGAAAACTCCTTCTGTGAGGATTTTCAGTAATTAAAAATTAAAAATACTAATTAAAAATGCTTACTTGATTTTAAATCCTGGAGCTTCCTGAGTTTGAATGGTGAATTGTGAAAAAAGAACCAGATGACTGTGGATGGGAAAAATAGTCCTTGAGGTATCCTTCTGAAGTTCGGAAAAATAATGTGGCCAAGAGAGTGAAGCTCAGGATGTTTTATACCCGGAGGCGAATCCTTGATTCATAAAGGTTGATGGTTGCCATGCAAATCTCCCCGCATCGAGTTCTACCCACCTGTCCGTCTTGTCCTGTTAGCCAAGGGCTTTCTTGATTGACAAATTGACATCTATTATTATCCATTAAAATGCAAATCCAACATGATCACGAAAAATTAAGCCCAACCATCACCACATCGATTACGTTATCCACAATCATTAATGAGGCTGCTGGGGTGTTTTAAATTAATAAATTTGCAACAAGGTTGCAAAATTATAGTCGAGAACTCCCAAGTCTATAATTTCTGACTCTTCAGAACCCTGGAAAATAATTGTTTTAAGATGATTAATCAGATATTAAAAAAAGAAGTAAAAAAAATCTCTAATTTAAAAATACTCTTTTTTATTTATTTATAAGGTCGTTGGATCCAAGTTCTAAGATAAAATTGAATCTCCTTATTTTACTCAAGAAATGTTATAAGATATTTTTTCTCTGTACATTTATGCTCATTTTTTTAAATGGATTTTTTTTTGCAAAAGGCAAAGATTGATTTTTGAGGGTGAATTTTGAGTTCTTCATTTAAAATAAAGAGAATAAAAATTATACATTTTCGTTCTGTAGACAAATTTCTATTTCAAAAAAGAGTAGAGCTATAGAGCGAAAAAATATCTAATTACGATAATTGTTTAGAGATGTAGAAATCGAATTTTGAAGTAAGAACTTAGACCATTAAATTTGGATCCTGATTTATTACCAGTAATTACCAGTACAGTACGTATTTCAATCTAAAGTCCAAGCTATATTCAGATCAGTTTGGACTCAACACAATTAAAAGTTGATTTTAATTAGACATCTGTGTCGCCAGAAAATAAAATAAAAGAAATACATCTAAAAATAACGTTCTTGCCTTCAATTAAAATATTTCATAAACCTCCTTTACTTAAAATGGTAATTTTTGACTCATATTTAAATAGAATTCTCAAACAAAAATTTGATAAACAAATTGAAAAAAAAAACGTTTTATAATCAGACTCCCTTTCATAAGTTTTTAAATCTTAAGGGCGTTGGACGCAAGTGTTAAGCTCAAAATTCCATTCTCCATTTTACTCAAAAATGGAGAAACGGAAAAAATATTTAATTTCCACATTTTTTCCATAAAACGAAGAATTCAAAATCTAACTTCAAAATTGCATATTTTCGTTGTACTTAAAAAATATTTGAATTAGATATTTTCTCGCTCTGTACGCATAATTCTAGTTAAAAATTGATTAACTATACGGAGGGATAAAATTCCAAATTTAATATTTGTTGAGTAAAATGAAGAAATCGAGTTTTTAGATTGGAACTTGGCTCCAACACCCTTAAGGACATGTATCAGTTCACCAATTCTTACCTTACCTTATTTTTTCTTTACAATACTATTTCTACATTTATTGAGATATCGAGTTAAAAATGTCGAAAATTAAAGCAAATATTCTAAAGAGGCATTTTTCTATTTTTTCAGATATTGTCAAGAAAGGATGGAAGCCCCTCAGTCGATTTTTAAAGTGCCTCTATGGACCAATCGACCGAGCAGAAAACCTCTTCCTAAAAATGAAAAATCTCTCATTGATGATGAATCAAATTGTATTTTTTATGCTGGCCGACAAAGTCCTCGTCCCTCAACAAAGAATGACTTGTTTATACACTCTGATGTTTTATAATGTGATCGCCTACTGCGTTAGTTACATCAAAGAACTAATTGAAAAAGAAGATTGGTCACCTTACGTCACTCTGACCGAAAGATCCCAAATAAAACATCTCGCAATGTCTGCCACCAAAATCGTCTTGGAATGGACTAAAGCAGTCACTTTTGTCGTTACAATCACCTTCATGCTTCTCGTTTTTGGTCTGGAACAAGGGCTCGAAAATTACAAGTTAGTATATATGTACTTGAATTTAACTACAGATTCCTATTACCTACACTTACCGACATCCAGATCCTAAATGGGTTTGAGTCCGGGCTAAATGTCTTTATACTTCAATTATTAATTTCGATCCTTTTCCCTAAATTTCAGGCCCTCGGCTCTCTACACGATTATTACTTGGCTCTACTACTCAGCGACGGAGAAAGTCTTCGTCGACATGTTTCCAGGAATCCTTGTCTTTCTGCAACTAGAAGCCCTCGAGAATATCGAGAACCTTTATGCTCCAGTGATTCTTCGCTGCTTTACTATAATAATGTCCTTCCTTTTTGCCCTAATTCTCCTTCCAACTGCACCCTGGAGATTCCTCCTCGTTGTTACCTACCTCAACGTCTTCCTCAGGTCCAAGGAACTCATAAAAAATTCGGGAGCTGTTCTCCAGAAAGAGAGGCAGATCCTCAATAGATACAGAAAAGCCACAAGCGAAGAAATCGAAAGGTTCGACGACGTCTGTGCCGTCTGTCTTTTTGCGATGACGAAAGCTCGAGTCACTCCTTGTCATCATCTTTTCCATGCCGATTGTCTAAGACAGTGTCTCAAAACGAGCGACAAGTGTCCCATGTGCAAACGAGAACTCAAATTCGATTAAGAGGACCAGGAGAATTTTTTAAGAGACTGAAGAATTATTCAATCGATAAGAATTTAAATTTTAAAGGATACTCTTTGTTTTTAGGCTTCCCAGATACTTTAGTTCTTCGAAAGTCCTTAATTTGGAAGTCCTAAAAATTTAAAAGCGTCAAGAAATTTATATAGTAAATATGAAATTTGTAAAGAAAAATATTTGAAAGCTCTAAGAAAAATCTTCAACCCTCTGCAGTATTTCTAGCAGATTTTTTCGATCTCTGTTGCTTCAACTTCGACGAATTCTTACGACTTATTATTATGTATTCCTTAGATATATGCTGTGATAAGAGAAACAATCTTAAGGCTAAGCTCTCCGTATTTCTAGTTTTCTCCTTTTTCTACAAAGAAAAGAAACAAAAGTTTACGATGATTTTGATTTAAATATTAATTTTAGATTTTTTCTCTTCCATTAACACATCCACTGTAAATACTCCCATGTGAGAAAAAAGCTTTGAATTTGTGTAGACATAATTTTTCACCGCACCGAGTTTTAGCACGCTTAATATTCTTTTTTTAAATACAAATTTTTAGTTTAGTTTCTGAAATAGTTTCATTTCATTGTATTGATTACTTGTATGTTATTTGTATATATGTACCGCGTTTTTTACCTGAATGAATAAAAGAGTTCAGCGAATTTAACAACAATGATTTTATTACGTAATCTAACTTGATTTTTAGAAAATCTTATTTATTCTCCCTCGAATTTTTTTGTCACATCGATGTAATCACCATCGGGAGCTTCATAGTTTTCTATCGGCGGTGTTAAAGTTGGTCCACGAACTTCGAGAGGCAAAAATGAATCATCGCACTGAAAAGGTTTAAAATCAGTTTATTTTTTAGGAAAGTAGCCTAATTTGAAAGAATTGTATGTAAAGTTGACTCACTTGAATTGCTGCCTGATAAAGCTCCTCTGACTCTACTCGAAGTTGGTCGAGTGCCTTTTGCTGAGAAAATTGAATATTTTCCAAAGTCAACATATCCTGCCGATATTGCGAAAGTTTGTAGAGAGCCCATTTATTTAGTAAAAACAACCTGCCTTCTGCGACCTCGGGAGAAACTGTAGGTAAATCTCGAACTCGTTTGCTGAAAAAATAAATTACAAAGATTTTTTTAGAGTTATTACTGTAAAAAAAGCTGTTTAAAATTACACTGTAAATCATTGGACACAAAATACCAGAGATCTATAGGTCAATATCACAGTAGTGAAAAAAAATTTGCGATAGTGTAATATTACACGCAGACGGGAAATTTAACCATTCATCGCTAAACTCGGGAATTACAATCTGCTCGGTTTTTTACATGATGTTTGTAATATTAGTGTAATTTGAATTACACAAATCTTGTGAAATTACAAAGCCTGTGGATTATCACAGGAATCGTCAATATTTCATCCGAACACTGGGATTTTCCTAGTTTGCCTATCTTTCCACGTCAGTGTAATTTTACACTGTAAATCTCTGGTATTTTGTGTCCAATAATCCACAGTGGAATTTTACACTTTTCTTGTAAATTTTCCACATTTTTGCAAAATTCCTTTACAAATGCCAAAAAAATTACAGGGCACTAGTAAAATTACATTATCATTAGTGGGAACAGTTTGCAAAACGCAAAGGAATTTTACATCGTTTTTTTTTACAGTGAAAAAAGAAACTCAATAATTAAAAATCAGTAGAATAAAATTTCTCTATTTGTTATTATGTACTATATTCTTACCTTTTCTCTCTATAAATCACCATTGGTACTTCATTTTCCAAAACTGGTTTCGGTGTCTTGGTGACTTTTGACAATCTTTTAATCTGCTTTTCTATCCTTCGCTTTTTCCTTTCGACCCTACGTTTTATAATCTGTGGATCGAGTTTTTTTTTCCTTTTCATAGGCTCGCCCCTAAAATTTTTAAAGGTAGAATTCATTTACAGTCTTATAAATTAAAAGTCATTATGAAATTTTTTAAATAAATGAATTATTATTCGATAATAAAATAAACATGGCAGAAATTTAAAAAATCTTACCAAACAGGTTCCGTTGCCTTAAAATAAAGGGGGAGGGTATTAGTAGTGAAATTCCTGGCAATTCCTGATACATTTCCAATAGATAATCTATAAAAATACAGAAAATTTCAATAAATAACTTTCCCATTTTTAATTAATCAAATACAACTCAGAAAAATGAATTAAAGCAAATCAGGTGGAGACTTTATCATTATTTCACTATTTATTACAGAAAAACGTATTATATTTAGAAAAAATTGAAGATTTGGACTTTCTAGAGGTTATATTGAAAGGTGCATGTGAAAATAAAGAAATTAGAGAAACGTGAGTGAGAAATTAAAAAGGAGAGAAGGAGTCAATGAGTTTCACTTACCTTGAAAACGAGGATAAAATTCCCGAAAACATGATTATTAATAATAATTTTCAGTTTGATACAAATAATAACAAATATGTAATAACCTTGATACAAATGTCTAGCAGACGACAGACGGTGAATGCGGAAAATCGTAAGACGCATGCGCAGCCGCGCGAAATTCAAAAATCGCCCAACTTCTGATCGGAAATTAACAAAAATTCTTGACAATTAATTTGAATCCCAGAAAAGTAAATTATTGATTACTGATAAGAAGAATCGAAAAAATTAATGAAAGACTGAAACTGAATTTAATTAGTTTATTATACGAAGTGCGTATAAAATTAGAAAAATAATTTTTCTAAAGAAAAGGCATAGTTTCAAAAATCTAAATTAAATCCGCAACATTCATAGGCATCTCATCAATTGTAGTAGCGTAAAATTGTTCAATATCACGCATGACGTTAATGTCATCAGGTTTTAGAAAACTTACTCCCACACCTTTTCGACCATAACGACCTGAACGACCGAGTCGATGGATATAAAGTTCCCTATTATTCGGGAAATCGTAGTTAATTACCAAGGACACCTGTTGAACGTCCAAGCCTCGAGCCCAAATGTCTGTCGTAATCATCACGCGACTGCAAAGAAAATATTTAAAAATTTTGGCGTTGGACACAAGTGTTAAACTCAAAATTCCATTTTCCATTTTACTCAACGAAAATTATAGATAAATATTTTTTCGCTCTGTAGCGTTAATTTTTTTTCAAATATAAGACTGCATACAGAGCGAAAAAATATTTAATTTCGATACTTTCTGCATAAAATGAAGAATTCAAGATCTAACTTCAAAATTGTATATTTTCATTTCACTTAAAAAATATTTGAATTAGATATTTTCTCGCCCTATACGCATAATTCTAGTTAAAAATTAATTAATTCTACAGAGGGAAAGAATTATAAATTTAATATTTGTTGAGTAAAATGAAGAAATCGAATTTTTAAATTAGAACTTGGTTCCAACACCTTTAAGTATTCAGAAAAAATTCACATATTCATAATACTTTTATAAATCTTGATATTTGTAGAGTTCAGAATATAATCGGATTCACAGCTAATTTTATCTGTTTTAAGGGCGTGCTCAAAATTTCATTCTCCATTTTACTCAACGAAAATTATAGATAAATATTTTTTCGCTCTGTAGTACTAATCTTTTTTTAAATAGGACTGCACACAGAGCGAAAAAATATTTAATTTCGATACTTTCTGCATAAAACGAAGAATTCAAAATATAACTTCAAAATTGTATATTTTCATTTTACTTAAAAAATATTTGAATTAGATATTTTCTCGCCCTGTACGCATAATTCTAGTTGAAAATTAATTAATTCTACAGAGGGAAAAAATTATAAATTTAATATTTGTTGAGTAAAATGAAGAAATCGAATTTTTAGAATAGAACTTAGTTCCAACACCTTTAAGTATCCGGAAAAAATTCACATATTCATAATACTTTTATAAATCTTGATATTTGTAGAGTTCAGAATATGAAAATAAATCTGGAAAAAAATGTAAAGCCGAGGGGTTGACAACTCAACCGATCGGTTGTACACCTATTTCTGAATTCAAGATATTTCAATGATTTCAGATTTCACTGAGTTCCAGAAATTTCAAAAAAATACAGTGATTTCAAGAGACTTCATTTGTGTTTATGTGATTTCATGTGACTTCATATGAAGTTAAATGATTTCATACATTTCAGGATTGTAAGTAATTCTAAAAAATTCTAAGGTATTTCAAAGAACTTCAAGGGATTTTGAGTGTTTTTTTTTACATTTTTTCTGTAATTAAAAAAAATAATAATTTTAAGTCATTTTAAACAATTCATGGATTTTTAAAAAATTTCAAAGCATATTCAATTTTAAAAAATTTTTTTAGAGCTTTTTAAGGGATTTTAAGAGATTCCAAATAATTTTAAGTGATTACAAATAATTTGAACACTTCAAGTGTCTTCAGATATTTCAGAACAATTCAATGACTTCAAGAGATTTCAACTGATTTCAAGAGAATTTAAATGACTTCAGATATTTCAGGCGAATTCATTAGATTTCTATGTAAGTGTACACCTGATTTCACGAGTCGTCAACCGCTCGTGTAAAACTAAATAACGAAAGATTCCCCCACCTTTTTCCTGATCTAAACTCCTTCATGATAAAGTCTCTCTCTGCCTGAGGCATGTCTCCATGCATTGAGGAAACAGTGAAATTGGTATCTCTCATTTTCGTCGTGAGCCAATCAACTTTGCGTTTTGTGTTGCAAAAAATCACCGCCTGGGTGATCGTCAGGGTATCGTAGAGATCGCAGAGGGTGTCGAATTTCCACTCCTCTCGCTCCACTGCAACGAAGAACTGTTTTATTCCTTCGAGAGTGAGCTCATCTCTGTAAAGAAAATCGAAAAGTTGAAAGAACATAATAAACATTTTAGAAATATTTTAAGGTCGTTGGAACCAAGTGTTAATCTCAAAATTCTATTCTTCATGTTACTCAACGAAAATTATAGATAAATATTTTTTTCGCTCTGTAGCACTAATATTTTTTCAAATATAAGACTGCGTACAGAGCGAAAAAATTCAATAAATTTAAATATTTTCATTTTACTTAAAAAATATTTGAATTAGATATTCTCTCGCTCTGTGCGCATAATTCTAGTTAAAAATTGATTAATTCTACAGAGGGAAAAAATTCCAATTTTAATATTTGTTAAGTAAAATGAAGAGATCGAGTTTTTAGATTGGAACTTGACTCCAACACCCTTAATTGAATGGGATTGAAAAATATATTGAGCTACCGTTTAACGAGGACTTGAACTGGTTGAGTCATGAATTTGGAAGTCATCTCCAGGATTTCGTGAGGCAACGTAGCCGAGACTAAAATGACTTGAGTATGTGGTGGAAGATATCGATAGACGTCGTAAATTTGCTCCTTGAAGCCTCTGTTCAACATTTCGTCAGCTTCATCAAGAACGACCATTTTTATTGTTCGAGTTCTCAAATTCCCTCTCTTGATCATATCTAAATGAAAAAAAAAATCGATCTTTTGTTCATTATCCAATCCGTTCTGTAGTAAAATTATGAAAGATAAATGGGTTAAAATTGAAAGATAAAGAGCCAGTTTATTTAAATTTGAAACTAACCGAAAACTCTCCCTGGCGTTCCGGAGACGACGTGAACTCCATAATCAAGTTTCTTCATGTCTTCGTCAAGGCTCGTTCCACCGATGCAGACATGGCATTGAACGTTCATCAAATTGCCCAAGGCTAGGATCACTTTCTGGATTTGTGTAGCAAGTTCTCTCGTTGGTGATAAAATGAGAACTTGCGTTTCTCGGACTTGAATATCCAAAGATTGCAGGATTCCTATTGAAAAGGTGGCTGTTTTTCCGGTTCCAGATTGTGCCTGGGCAATTACATCTCTGCCCTTTATTATGGGTTTTATGGACCTTTGTTGAATCGCAGATGGCCTCTCGAAACCTGGAAAAAGATCATAAGTTAAAAATTGCATTCATTTATAATTATACCATTTGCTTGCTTAAATGTTATAGTCAGTAATTTTTTTGGGAAAAAAAAAATTTAATTAACTTTAAATTAATTAATTCATTTTTATTCTTATTTTAATTATTTTTTTTTTACATTTTTTACCAATTTTTTTTAGATCATCCAGCATATCAGATTATCTTATCTTAAAAAAGTGGTGTAACGAAATCTCGCATATATTGTTGTTGCAAACCTAATTTTGATTGGCTTTTGAATGACTTGAAGTTTTGAAGAAGGAAAACAAAATAATATCGGAACGTCTCTTAAAATTTCACGAGAAAAACTTCGAAATTCCTTAAAATTCGTTAAAACTTCTTAAAATCCCTAGAAACCTTTAGAAAATCCTTCAAAATTCCCAAAAACTTTCAAAATCATTAATCTCTTAAAATCCATGTTAAAAATCCTTAAAAATTTTACAAAATCTTTTAGAAATTAGAAAAATATCTTGAAAACCCTGTCAATTTTACGAAAACCTTCGAAATCCTTGTAACATCTACAAAATCTTTTAAAAGTCATAAAAATCTTTTGAAATTCCTCAACGAAATTCCCTGACAAATTTTAAAATCCTTTAAATCCTATAAAATATTAGAAAAGTCATAAAAAATCTCTTGAAATCTGTTCAAAGTCGTGAAAAAATTTTAAAATTCTCAGAAACCTTTTGAAATTTCGAAATTCCTCGAAATTCGATAAGATTTAAAATTCTTTAAAATACCAGAAACTTTTTTAAGTCTCTTAAAATTTCACGAAAATCTTGGAAATCGCTTAAAATTCGTGGAAATCTCTTAAAATTCCCAAAAACTTCTTGAAATTCTTTAAAATTCTATTTTATATCCTTTAAAATCCATTAATAAAAGTAGTAGAAATCTCATCAAATGTCATGGAATCATTAAAAATTCCATGAAATCTTTTAAAAATCAGAAAAATTTCTTGAAATTCCTTAAAATTATTAGAAATCTCATGAAATTCCCCAAAATCTTTTAAAAATCATAAACAAATCTCTTGAATTCTCTTAAAATTCCTCAAAATTTCAAAACATTTAAAATCCCTTAAAATTATTTCCCTAGAATTCTTAAAAATCTTTAAAAATTTTGTGAATTCCTTTAAAATAACCTTAAATTATAAAACCTGAAAATTAGAAATAAAAACTAACTTTATTTGAAAATATAAATTCAAGGGAAATAAGAGAGATTATAGAAGTTTTCAGAAGTAAACAAAAGCAACCTTGACCTTGAAGCGAGGAATCACGAAAGTAACGGACATAAACTATACAAAATTACAAAAATAAATAAGTAAATAAACTAAGTATTTAATGAAACAATAAGAATGAAAAAGGGGGTTGAAGAACAATTAAATGAGGTCTTTATACGTACCATAATTATAAATTCCTCGAAGAAGATCCTCTTTCAGGCCCATTTGTTCAAAACTATGTATAACTTCCACATCATCCGATGTCTCGAAGTCAAGATTTGAAAGATTTACATTCACTCTCGGAGTTCTAGAATTCGACATTTTCGGTATTTTGAATTATAGAATAAAAATCAAAGTTTTTAAACTGATACCGGTCAATTTGCCGGTATGTATAGCACAATTGTTTGGATTGCGTAATAGTTCCACTGTTGCCAACTCAGTGGCCCCAACCAGTGCTGCCAGGTGGCGAAAAAATAAATCTTCAGCTTTCCCCAGGGTTGTGCACGTAATATACCTTAAGTTGCATTTACACCTTTTTTGGAAAATGTTCTTCTTCTCACTCTACCATGTGACTGTCCCATAAGTTTGTCTCATTCGCACATTTTCCACACATTTTCCCCGGAAAATGTGCGAATGAGACAAACTTATGAGATAGTCACATGGTAGAGTGAGAAGAAGAACATTTTCCTAAAAGGTGTAAATGCAGCTTTAGG
>CAJFCP010025945.1:71493-97688 GCA_904066005.1 Synergus itoensis | reverse complement strand
AGAGCAAAAAATCTGTAATTTAAATATTTTTCGGTTAAAATGATTTTTAATTTCTTGTTTTACACAAAACGTATACACAAAATCTCTTAATAGCCTTAAAAACATTTTCAAAATCTTTTAAATTCACTTAAAATCCTTAAAAATCTCTTGAAAAGTATTAAAAATGATTTAAACCCTTTTTGAATCTTTTGAAGTACCTTCAAATTTCTTGAAATCTCTTGGAATTTTCAGGAATTTAAAGCTATTTTAAGAGATTGTAAATATCATAGATTTTAAGAAATTTTATGATTTATAGAAATGTTAAAAGATATTTAAAGTGGTTTCAGGCGATGTGAAAAAATTTAAAAGACTTTTCTAAGAGATTTCCTAGGATTAAAAAATGTTTAGAATTGTGTAGAATTCCGAAATATGAGTCTAAAAGATTTTAAGAAATTTCATTGTACAAATCCTCTTGAAAAATCTTAAAATCTTTGGAATTCAGATTCTTGAGACTTTAATATCAATATATATGAACAGAGATTTTTGAAAATAAAGTTTTTGCAGCCAGCCTGAATTTAATATATATTAACTTAAATCTTAAACAGCCCTAATTTCATATTTTCTTATTTTTCCAGAAAAATGCGAACTCTACGTTCAGCAAACCACAACCCAGAAAGCTAGCAGTCCCAAAAAATCTCTCGAAGCTTCCACATTACCTGCAAAAGTCTAATCCGAACATTCCGACTTCCAACGCTCTTAGAGTGATCAGAGCGCCTGGAAGTTTCGCTTATGCAAAAGGATCTCATCCAAACATTCCCAGAGCTGTGGATAGAATGTACGGGCTGGGAAAATACAAGAGTGATTCCGAGCAGAGGCTTTCAGGAGCCATTAGGAATTCTTCGGAGCAAATTGGAAACGCAGGAGGATCAACAGAGAGTATCGAGAGTACTCAGAGCGCTCCAGATTTGGACGATAGGTTGAGCGTTTGTTCAGACAGTAGTCGTAGTTCCTACACGATTTCGACGACTGCAAGGACGATTGTGAGCCAAAAGGAAATGGTTAACTCGAGAGCGATGCATAAATTAATGCCTCGTGGTGAGTCTTCTTTTAAGAGCTCAATTTACTTTCCAAATCATCAACTCTTCCGTCTCTGAGAATTCAGATAGTCGAATTTCTCTCTGGAATAATTAATTCATAATTCTACCATCACAGGTCGTCATTTATTAACTTTTTTTCACCTATCATTTCATCTATTTTGGGAATTTGTCACCTTTTTTCAATTGGTAAAGTTAAATCATTGAGAGTGGAATAGTAGAATAATTACGCGTCATCAAATTCCCGAAAATGTCTCTTAAAAATGTCTTCAAATTCTTTTCAAGTTCTTTCTCCTGAAATCCATTCTAATTCGTTTGGAATTCTTCAAATTCATGTTAATATTGATTTTTTTTAAATTCTATTCCATTCCTTGAATGTTATTAAATTCAACTTGAATTTGGTTTAATTCACTTTGATTTATTTAAAGTTCTTTTGATTTCTTTAAAATTCTTTTAGATTCTTTAGACTTCTTCTGAATTCCTTTGAATTTTTCCTGAATTATTAATTTAAATTCGAATAACTTGGATTAGAGGACAAAGTTTTTGTTTTGCTTTTAAATATATTTTTTTTTTGTATCCATTCTGTTGATTGATTTAAATTGAGGTTCTCCTGTTAATTAATCTCTAATAATAGAGAAATTAATTAAGCCATTTTTCAACAGGTTTCAATCCAGAATCGACACCGATACCAAACAGACAAATTCTCGAAAACACTTGGGTGCAGGCAGAGAACGACTTGCCCTCGCCAATCCTGAAAAACCACATCGAATGCCCAAAAAGCAACAGCATTTCTCCACAAAGCGATCTTAAATCCAGCTCTCCATTTTTCAGTCCAAGCAGCTCAAATGAAAATATAAATTCTCTTGGTAATTAAAAAAATTTGTTTGAAATTAATTTTAATAATTTAGTATAAATATTCCAGAGATATGAAATTTTAATATTCTAAATCTTTCAGGAGTTGTCGAAAACAATTCTCGGGGATTTAGGAAACCGAAAGAGATCGAAAAAGTAACTGCAAAAGCATCACATGTAAGTTTTTAATATTTTTACGATTGTCTGATTAGTTTTGAAGGAATTTCGAAGAATTTCACCTAGAATTCTATTTTATTTATTTTTGTTTTCACACATGATTCGATTTTTAGGCTCCGTCGAATCGAGCGAAGAGTCCCGTGCAGTCAAGACCAAGATTACGGCCTCCGACGAATTACAACTCAGCGAAACCTCCAAACGCAGCGAGCGGAATTCCGAGACCGGCCTCTCGAATTCCAGCTCCGAAATTCACACGGCCGCTCTCTCGAATTCAGGACCATAAAAAAGGCTGATGAAAAGCGCTCAGAATTCCAAAATTAAGGGCAAACTCCCACAAATGATATTTTTCTACAATTCTTCTAACTCGAGAGCGATATGATTGCCATTTTGCGCCTTCGAAAAATCTAAAACTTCCTCTTAATCAATATATTGAATTGATTTCTCGAACGCGGATCGCTTTCTGAGGATCGTAGTCGTTTTTATTAAACCTCTGCATATCAACGGAATTGCTCAACTTTTCGAAAGTTGAAGAGTCTCTGTATTTTTTTTATAGAAAGATTGTGATTTTGATACAGTTTTGTATATTGTAAATTATTAATTATACGCTTCTAATATTTAGCAATTGAAGCATAATCTAAGACAATTGATCGTTGCCAAAAATCAATCCTTGAGATTTGTACATCGGCTTTATGTATAAAAATGTCTGAAGCGTATGTTCAGTTTTTTTATTTTATTAGATAACTTAGGAGATTTTAAAGGGGAAGACTGCGAAAATAATTAGCGCGTACCTCAAGACGTTTCTCGAATACAACTCCGTCCCACATTTTTATCTGCAAAGTTGATCAATTTTTTTTCTATGTAGCTTGAAGAATTATTTACAATAGGTTTTTTGGAGTTGAAATTTAAAGAGAACATTTTAGTCATCTTTTTTATAAAGTATAAATTGGGGTAAAGCGCGTAGATGAAATTTAGTTTCATTGAATGATTCTTATTTATTTAATGGAAAAATTAACTCTTTTAGTGCTGACCAAATATTTAACGGAATATAACAATAAATATAATTAAGACGATAAAAAAATAAATAATTTTAACCCGTGTTCATGTAATTAATAGTTAAGTCTATTTTTTAATTATCGCACACAAATATGTCAGAATGTTACTGGCTGTGTTGTTAATCATATCAGTGATAAATTTCACTAAGGCTCAAATATGAAACTTGATATTTTCTAAATTGAACATTATAAAAATTGTAAAATGAATTAAGGATTTTTGTAAAATTTTTTACGATATTTTTTATTAGTTCTCAAGTTTCACGTTTGCGTTAAATGTTCCATGAACGTACCTCAAACGCTCGCATACGAAATAAGCAAATCGTCAATTACTTTCAGAAGTATTAAGAAACCGACCAGAAAAAAATCAGAAGATTTTATATTGGATTTGTGTAAAATTGATGCAAATATGAAATCACAAACTGCCTTTTCATCACCGAGAGCTTCAAATCTCTTAGCTCTTGATCGCTTTCTATTATACAAAAATCTTTGACTATTTTTAACCGTGCCACTTGTAACATGAAAGTGCCTTCAATGTAAATAAATCAGTTTTATTTTAAAAATTTAACTTCTTCCGATTAAGAAGTAAGAAATTATGCATATTATCAAAAAGTGTTCGCTAATGTAAAAAATTAAATAAATTGTCGTCTTTTCTAATTTCTAAGATGCGATGTTTTTATTTTTCACCTTTCTATTTCTTTTCTTATTTTTTTGTACTTATATCTCAACTTCTTTTTGTTCTTTTTTCTCTTAAGGGCATGTGATACTTTTTGATCGAATTTAGCAAGATGAAACTTTTTTTTAATTTTGCAAGATAAAAAGAGTCAATAACGGTCCGTTTTAATGTTTTCTTTCGTTTTCCAAAGTTTCAGGGCAAAATATTAATTTTTGTGGCTGAAAAGTTGGGTAATTTGATCACTCATAAAGCATAGAGCACCTAACCTCAAAGTGACAAATGCATTACGAATTTTAGCAAATTTAAACTTTTTTTCATTATACAAGATAAAAAGAGTCAATAACGGTCCGTTTTAATCTTCTCTTCCGTTTTCCAAAGTTTCAGGGCAAAATATTTATTTTTGTGGCTGAAAAGTTGGGTAATTTGAAAATCAATAAAATCGAAAAAAATTGCTCATATAGTAAGTATCACATGCCCTTAATTTATCTGAACATTTGTTTTTTACCTCATCATTTATCTGAACTTTATCTCTTATTCTCGAGTTTATTTCAACATTTATTCGAAATTTTATCTTTGATCTCAACTCCTATTAGAAATTTCAAATTTTTATCTTTTATCTGTGTTTTTAACTCCTATTATGTCATTTATTTGTAAATTTTATCTTTCAGCTCATAATTTATCTGAACTGTTTTACCTTTTATTTGAAATTTTATCTTTTATCTCCTAATTTATCTGAACTTTTTTTACCTTTTGTCTCAATTTTTATCCTGGTTTTATCCTTTTTTTTTTTACGTCATTTTTCTAAACATTTATCTCCTTTCATTTTATCTTTACCTTTATTTGTATAAAGAATATAAAATAAAATTAAAAAATGACCAGTGTCGAAGAAGTGCGTTTATTTTCTTACGAATAAAATCTTAGAACATAAATCGTAATGTAGGTATAAAATAATATAATATTATAATATACTTGTTAATTATAATTGTAAATAACATAATAGACTAGATCTTAAAGATTCTTAAAATTAGGCCCGCCTTCAGTTGGTTTTTCTCTCTTTATTAAAAAATTCCACAGCAAAATTCACATCTAAATATATTGAAAATCTTCAACAATGAAATCGACACACTGAGTTCACAACTATGTAACTCTTAAGCTTTGCACAATTCCTTCATCGAATTCGAATTCACGAATTCACCCTCATTTCATATTTCATATTTCATTGTCCTTCTGAAAAATTGTATAACTATTTTCCGAGAATTCTCAAAACGGGCATCGATTTCTTTCTAACTAATTCATATTAAAATTAATAAATGCATGCTATGTAAAAATATATATATATATATATATATATATATATACACACATATATATATATATGTCAGTGTGTAAAGCGCGAAGAGAGCGACAGTGAAAAGTCTAGATCAATCTCAAAATTTGATTTTCTAAACACACAGTGAATTTTCCTTCGAAAATTTCTATCCCAAATGTAGAAAAACATTTTTTCTCGAAGATAAGTTTCAAGAACAACACGAGCTGTACAAAAAGATTTGACAAGTTTCAAACTTGTAAAAGCTGTCTTTCAATTTGTAAATACCTAAAGTTCCAATTTTTCTGGAATCATTCCTCTGAAAATATTTTTGCACACTTTATCCTACTTTTTTAAAATTCTCGTGCGGTAAATTTTATTTGCAGAGAAATTTTCCTTTTTCAGAAATATTAAGAAATTGAAACAGGAACCTTGCGAACATTTTCGACATTAATCGATGGAATAATACTGAAAGTTACAACAACAACGACACTCGTATTTGGTTTCGCTTAAAACTGACTTTGAACACATACAGATCATTTCTTTTTAAAAGAAATCTAAACATTCTAAACGAAAGTCTTTTTCACGAGTTGGAGTTCCTCCAACTTTTTAATCTTAAAGATTGCACGACTCCAGATTCTGTGGCGAAAATCGCGCCGAGTCGTCAAATTTTCGACCTGCTTCATCTCCAGTTTTCTTTTAGATTAAATCCTTCGAAAATCTCTTGTAGAGGAAAAGATGCAGGTTCGTGGAAATTGAGTAAAGATATCTCAATTATCCGGAATTCAAACATTAAACAGAGCCGATTTTTCAAACCGGCGTGGTTTGATTGTCTCATAAAGGATATCGAAATTCAGCTGAGTTTTTAATTACTCACAAGCTAATTTACTGTCGAAACTACTCAAGGCAATGGCAAAAGCCTGAAGAGCACAGAGGGGAAATCGATAGTCCATTGTGAAAACGTCCTCGGCCACGCGACCAAATTGCATCACGACATAATCCACTGCATGAAAAAAATTTAGTTATTGACTTAAATTTGAAGCATGCACAACAATAATAATTATTACTATTTTTTGGTCTTTTACATTATCTTTTATCTGGTATTTTCTTATAATTTTCGAGTCGTAAAGAAGTTATACTTAATAAATAATTTTCTTTTAAATAAATTAATATAAATACATACCATCAGTGTCGTGAACAACTTGAAAATTCTTCACCGAAGCTTGTGTAACTCTTCCATGAAAATTCAGAACGTAGGATTGCGTATCGTCATTCCAAACGGGAGTTTTATTATGCAACTCGATCAAGTTGTCCATATTTTTCATTTTGAAGCATTCTGAAAAATAAATTAGAATTAGATCTAAAAGACGTTCAAAAGATCGAACGTAAATTCAAAATAAACAAGAATTAAGAAAAAAATTCGACAACAATTCAAAAGGTTTTTAAAAAATCCAAAAGAATTCTTTCGAATCGTTTGAAACTTTTTATGCTCTTTGAAATCCCACGAAATCTCTTGAAATTTTAGTAATCCCTTAAAATTCTCGAAAATTTCTGGAATTAAGCTCTGTGAAAAAATAATACACACCCAGCAAAGTTTCAGTTTCATCTCGAGGGCAAATCTGAATTCTCTTTTGATCGGGGGTCATTCCTGGAATAATGACCGTCATTTTTCTAGGGCCTTTGAATCCAAGAACATTTGTGTCATAAACAACAGCAGCCAACTCTTGTCGTGGATTTGAGTGACCTTCATGTTTGTCGTCTTTCATCAAAGAATAACCATTGTCGTAAACAGTAAACTGAGTGCCCAAAAGGTTCGACCGTAGTTTTCCAATGAAAGCTTCGCCTCCTCGAGAAAGATCCGTTGGATCTGTAGAAATTAAATAATTGCTCGTCTTGCTTCTTTTCCTTTTACGTCCAGCGAGAAGGAATACCTAATAGATAAAAGATTCAAATTTAATAAACATATTATAATAATTATAAAATTAGATTTAGAGTCTCTTATAATTTTTAAAAATGTATTATTGTTTCTAGTTAGAAATTATTTTGACAATATACTTTTTTTCCGTAGTCGCGTTCCAGATGTAGAAAATAAGTCGGGTAGAATCCTCGATCCATTCCCTTTCGGTCGCGCGTAATTCGACACTTGTAGTGCATTTTTTTATTAGCGGGTTGCAACACAAATTGTTCGATATTTCCTTCCACGTTTCCTTCAATCTCGGGACTCTGAAAAAAATTAACGAATAAATTAATAGGAATTATTAATATATTTTATAATTAAGAGGTGAGAATAAGATTTTTAAAAATTGAAGATTATTAAAAACATGATTTTCAAGTATAAATTTATTTATATTATTTTTTTTAATTGTCCAATTTTAAAAATTTTCTGTCAAGAATTTTCCAGTGTAGGTAATTTTATAATGTCAGTGACATAATGTTGGGAATTTCTTTCATGGGAGTTTTCAGTCGTCCCAAAAATTGCAGATTTTTTATTTTAGAGTGAGGACTTTTTTGTAACAATTTCGCCTTACTGAAGAAAGATTATCCCTGTTTATAACAACAGTTGGGCCATCAGATGGCGCAACCCTCAAAGGCGATTGAGAAGGAAACGATTCTGCTGGAGATTGCAAATCCACAGGAGACGATTCTTCATCCGCTCCATCGTAAAATGTACCATCTGTGGTTATATCTAAAAATCATGTAATATTTGATTATTTATCGGCATTAATTTCATTTTTATTAATATATTAAATGAGTATATTTAAAAAATAATTTTAGCCACCTGTTAAATCAGTCTCCATAGTTTTATTTTCTGGCAGAACACCAATATCTGGATTTCCCGGTGACATAGTGAACTGCAGTGGCCCGTCGTATCCTAAAATATAGAATTTTTAAAGTCAAAAGGATATTTAATTTCCTTTTCTTTCTAAAATAGACAATAGAGTCTACTATAATTATACATATAATTTTCTAGGCATATTTTAATGCGTTTCTATGTACTATTTTTTTTTGTTTATAATCAATTTAGCTAAAAATCAATGTTAGAAATATCCTAGAATAATTTTTAATTTTTACCATGAAGCTCTTTGTTTGGATTAAGCCATTTGGTAGAATGACTTGTAAGTTGAGCGGCTGACAAATTTGAAGCCTGCACCATTCCACTGGCACCGGTTTGCCTCTTCTGTTTCATTTTTTGAGCTATTAACTGCCTCTGAAATAAATTTTTAAACATATTTAACTAGAAATAAATTAAAGTTATTTTGGTAAGATACCCATATCATTTTTTGTTTCAGCTATCTTATTTTATTTTGTACCTCACATTTTAAGGTTTTATCTTTTATGTTATCTTTTATTTCTCATCTTATCATTTATCCAAAATTTTATCTTTTATCTGAACTTTTATCTCATCATTTAATTGAATTTTATCTTTATCGCTTTTAATCGCAACGTTTATCTAAATTTATATCTTTTATCTCATAAGTTATCTAAGTTTTTATCTTTTTTCTTGTATTTTATCTCAAATTTCAAATTTTTTTGATTTTTATCTGAATTTTTATATTTCATCTCAACTTTTTTCTGAAATTTGTATCTTTTGTCCCATTCTTTATATTAAATTTTATCGTTCATCTTGTAATTAATCTGAATTTTTTATTTTTATCTCCTAATTTAACTTAATTTATCTTTTATCTTGTCATTTATCTGAACTTTTAATACTTATCTTAAATTTGAATTAATCCTTTATATAAACTTTTATCTCATATCTTATAATTTATCTGCATTTTTAATCTTATCTCTTACATCTAATTAATTTAAACATAAACCTTTTATTTTATATTTTTTTGCTATATCTTAATTTATCTAAAATTTAATCTTTCATTTTATCTTTGATGATGAACATATTTTATCTCATCCCATTCCTATTATTAACTCTTTCTAACATTATTTTAAAACATATTTAATTTTAAAAAAAGCTGAATCTATTCTTCCAGATCTAATAAATTTTTCTTGTAGAGTTATGAACCAAAAATACCTTTCAATAAAAAACTTCGATAATGTTTAAATACATAATTGAAATAAACTGAAATCAATAGACAACGCCCTTTAAGTTTACTATGAACTTGTATAAAGTATTGATTCATAAAAAACATTGCATAACGTAATACAGCTGTAAAATTTGAAAGAATAAAAAATCAGTCAATGCTTAAATTTCCACAGTTATACATATATTTTTGTTCAAAAAAATAAATGAAAATTGTGAATTATATTAATTTAATTACTTTCTCTAAAGCCTTAAAATATTTTCAAAAATTTTGAACATGATAATTGTTAGAAAATTGATGTCATAACATTTTTTTCTATAAATAGTAACGATTTTACAAAGACATTTTTAAAATAGCAAATAAAGGCTGAGTCACAAAATAAAAAAACTCCTATTATATGTCTTGAAAAGCACTAAACTGTTTGCAAAATAAATTAAACAACCTCAATCACGGATGAAAGCACATGACTGACCTATTTTTCCAATTACATTCAATTTATTCTCCCCTGACAATTGAAGGTAATAAAATCAACACAAAGACCCCAGTTTTAACCAAAATTAATTTAGCTTTTGAAATTTGACCTTAAAACATATGTTTTTGATTAAAAACGAAAACTTCAATTACCCGAAATTATAAAAAAATTACGATTCGAAACCTTCAATTCAATTTGAACTTATGAATATTACTTTTAATAAAACTGAAAATACTTGAATATAATTGAATAAAAAGTCGTAAATAGCATAATATAACTCGAAAAAATAGGAACCTTCTATAATGATTAAAAACTCCCGAAAGAGAAAATCAAAGTCTAAAAATCGGGCCACTTTTAATGAAAAAAGAATTATAATTTCTTACCTGCTGTTCTAATTTTTGTTGCCTTAAGTCTAGAGAAGTCATTGTGTTTCCCTTTTTTCACAATTATTGCTCGAGTTATTGTCAAAAATGTTCAAAAAGAGTTTGTTTACGTCAAAACACATTTACCGTTGTCCCTGACCACCTAGGCAACCGCCTTGAGCAATTTAGGTTCACTTTCATTAAAGATTCGCGATTTTTAGATTCCACCAATCACAACGCGGGACAATTTGAAATCTACCAATCAGATTCATTCTCGATGATAAGGCTGACAGTTATATGTAAACTCCGAAAACTCCGAAAACCCCGAAACCCCGAAAACAATCTTTGCCGAAAATTATTTACATACAAAAAAGGCTTTTAATAAAATTTTAGGATAACTTTGAGAGTTTTTTTAAAGTAATTATGGGCCTTTTTGAAGAAAGTACGTGGGGAGCAGAAAAAAGCGGCAAAAAATTAGTTAAAAGGCTTTCACAGGTAATTTTTGTTTCACGTTGTTTTTTTTTTTTAAAGGTTTTTAAGTGATTTAGTTAAATTTCGAAAGATAATTTTGGAGTTTAATTCATTTTATGTATTCACTGTAAAAAAAAATATTTGTAAAAGTACAACGCGTTGTATTTTTACATATCAAAGTTGATTGATAATGCAATGATACACGAAGTAATTTTACAGGTGACACTTAAAATCAACTTTCTTTGTGTGAATCAACTACGATATAAGACTGCAATTTGACATAAAATTTGTAAAAATACACAGAAATTGTGGATTTTACATAAAAATGTAAATTTACAACGTGTGACGTTGGAAATAAATCGCTTCACGTCTAACGTAGTATATATACTCAGCATTTGTGAATATACCAACCTACTCTTAATTTACGATCTATATGTAAATTTGCAAGCAAAATGTACTTTTACGAAAAATGCTGTAAAATCACATAAAACACGTAAAATTACGTAAAACGAATTGTGAAAATGCAGAACGATTGTAAATTCACTTGCTGATTGGTTGATATCTTTGTTTCCGGACTCTGGTAGCATTCGTTTTCCAGATAGAAGTTTTAAATAGAAATTTATTAATTTTTTTCTTCTATATTTGCTGCAGAAATTGCATATATAATTGCATATAAATTGTGACACGCGATATGAGATTTGGAAAACCCATTTTGGCTTAAACATGCATATATGTCCACGTATAACGCATCTGCCACAGTTTTTTTTAGAATCATATATCTTGCTCTATCTAGTTCAAAACAATTTTTCATGCTTTCAGAATTACAAGATTTTCACTGCAATTTGCAGTATTTACTATTTATTATTACTATTTAATATATTAAATATGCATTCTTTTAAATGCGACATAACCTTTAAAGAAGCCTGATAAAGCTGATAAATTTGATATTTAAATTTACACATTGATGGTATATTTACGTAAGGTTATGTATATTTACATATTTTCTGTCTTTTTACTACGTTAGACGTGAAGCAATTTATTTCCAACGTGACACGTTGTAAATTTACTATGAGTTTTTTTACAGTGTTTATTAAGAGGCCTTTTGTGAAATTAATTTATTTTTGTATGAAAATTAAGAGAAATCGTTTAATTTAGTTTTTCCGGTTTTTGATTCTAAAATTCAGTTTTTTTAGAGAAAATTTTTAATTTTTATATAAAAGACGATTTGCATAATGTACTATTAAGTTTATTTTTTTTGTCAAAATAGAGTCTCTACTAACAAATTACAAATAATTTGCATTATTCTTTTATATATTATATACATATAGAGAATTCATTTACGATTTATTAGGTTATGTTTACAAAACTATTTTTGTTTATATTTTTCACCTTTCGAGGAAAAGTTTTTATTGAAAGTATCAGGGTGGCCACATGTCAAGAAAGTCAGGAAATACGAGTAGCTGACAAAGGAAATACAAATATATATTCATAATAATAATAAATTATAGTTTATTTAATAGATTTTAGAAGATTTCCAAGGATTTCGAGGAATTATAAAGAATTTCTAGGCATTCTTTGAGATTCTGTAGGTTTCTAAAGTTTTCAAGAAATTTTCAATCATTCTAAGGGATTTTAAGAGGTTTCTAGGAATTTTAAAATATTGCGAGACATTTTTATGATATTTAAAAAATTTCGTGGAATTTTAAAGGATTTCATGAAATTTGAAGAGATTTTAAAGAAAGTTTATAATACATATTTAATTTAAAGAAGTTAATTAACTGAATTAATTTACAGAAACGCAAGAAAAAGGAGCTCAAACGAAAAGCGAATATTTTGAGTCCAAAGACCGATGCAAAAAAGAAAAATAAAAAGAAGAAAATAAAAAATCCGTCAGATTTTCAGACTTTGAATGAAACTCAAGGGAAGGAATCATCACAAAATGAAAAAAAATTAAACAATTCAAAAAAGAAATCCCAGAAAAATAAGTTAGCAAATTCTCCGAGTTTAAAAACTTTCAAAACGGAGTCAAATTTCTCGAAAATATCTAAAAAGCCTAAATCGAAGAAAAAACACGAAATAAATCAAAACACGGATTCGCTAAAGAAGAAATCAATTCAAGATCAAGAAATAAATCCGCAATTATTGAAACTGAAAAAGAGGAAACGACCCGAATTTGCAGAGGAAGCCGAGCAACTAACGAAATCCAAAAAGCAGAAATTTAAAGCCGAAAGTACTAAAATTAAAAATCAGCAAATCGAAAAAAGTGAAAATATTTCAGAAGAAACGTCTATTTCGAAAAGTAAGAAAAAACGGAACAGAAAGAAAGAACAGAAGGGAAAGATTTTAATAGAAGGAAATTTGAAATCTCCTCAGGGACCAAAGGATGAATTGCTTAAAAAAATAAACCTTAATAAAATTCAGGAGATGATTAAAAATAAAAAGCTGGAGATTAAAGAACGGAAGCTTAATTCTTCTTCCTTGAGGGAAAGAATGCTGGCGCATCTACGATCTTCAAGATTTCGTTTTATAAATGAATCTCTGTATAACAGCGCAAGCAAGGAATCAAAACAATATTTTAAAGATGATCCTGATGCCTTTGCAGCTTATCATGAAGGATACAGGCAACAAGTTTCACACTGGCCTTTAAATCCTGTGGATGTTATTATTGCTTCTGTTAAAAAAATGTAAGTGTAATTAAAAATAATTGCAGCGTTCTTAATTTGAGCCGTTTCAAATTTTGCAATCATTTTAAATTTTACGAGAAGATAAATGGACAATTCTAAATTAGCAAATTTCGAATTTTAAGTATTTAAAATTAAATAAGTTCGACTCTGCTTCAAAAATTCTATAAAAAATATTTTCATTTAATTATTCCCATTGTACATTAATATAATTTAAATTTTTCAGGCCGAAAGATCACATTGTAGCAGATTTTGGTTGTGGAGAAGCAAAACTGGCAGACTCAGTACCACAAACAGTTCACTCATTCGATTTGGTAGCTCTAAATGATAAAATGAAAGCCTGTGATATGGCGCACACCCCATTATTAACAAATGGAGTAAACGTTGTTGTTTTTTGCTTATCTCTAATGGGAACCAATCTTGCTGATTATTTACTCGAAGCAAATCGAGTTCTTAAAACAGGGTAAAAAAAATCGAATTATTTTATTAGCAAAATTAAGAAGAAATGCAAATGATATTTATTATTTTAGTAAAAAAAAAAGATACAATTTATAATCGAATATATCGATAACATTTCTGTTACTTAATTACATATTTATTTATTTATTTAATAGTGATAAATGTATTAAAAAGATTTTATAATTTCAGAGGAATATTGAAGATCGCAGAAGTCGAAAGCAGATTCGACAGTATCGAGAACTTTATTAATCTAGTCGCTTCATACGGATTCGTAAACACTTGGACGGATCTCTCAAACGATCTTTTCTACTTTTTAGACTTCAAAAAAGCAAAGGTCGTTGTCAAAGGAAAGAAGAAACTCCCTGTAATTGAACTCAAGCCATGTCTTTACAAAAAGAGGTGATTGTGTAAAATAAAATGTAAAATTCAATTTTAGAGATGATTTTTTATTTAAGTAACTTAAAAATAGCTTAAAAATAACTATATATAAATACAGTAATTGTACTTTGTTCCAACGAGCGCTTGACTTCACTAGACTTGAAACTTATATCAAAACGCAATGCGGAATTTAATCTACGTGCCTGCTTAAACAATTTGTTCATCTCAAAACGAATTGCTCTGAAAGACACGATATTTTCTTATTCTAAAAGGAATTAAAATTAAATAAAGAGATCGAATCCCTTTCAAATCAGGCAAGTTGCACTTGAAATTGCAAAATCTCTCGGGGATGAAATATGTTGTTTTTTAGAGGAAATTAGGCGATACGTATTTTTGCGATTTTATGAAAAAAAATTCTACTGGCCACAAAAGTTATTTAACCCGCATAAAACTCACAAGATATTTTCCTCATGATAGTGCGAATTCAACAAAAGATTGGCAAAAAATATAAGTGTGGGTTTTTTGAGAGCATCAACTTTTAGTATTTTCAGAAAAACCGCCGACATTTTGTTAATTTTGAACATTTAAAAATTTTTCTCGCGGATTTTGAAAGAGTGCAATAAACTACCAAAATCTGGGAAGTAATATGAAATACATATTTCAATTAGGTCAAAAGTTATGTAAGTTTAAAGAAAAAATTTGGGTTTTTTTTTGAAAAACAAAACCAAAAATTCAAATACACATAATTCCGTCAAAATTTTTTTTCACAAATCCCAAAAATATGTATCACCTAATTTCCTCTAAAAAACGAGTAATTTTTTAAGACAAAATTTAATTCTCACCCAATCTACAAAAATATCGCTTTTATTCTAAAAACGAAATTATATTTTTCTATCGACAAATTAAATGTCATAAATATTGCCTTTGGCTCGCAAATTCATTTTCCAATTCGATTTGATTCTGAGTGCTAAAAAAGGAATCGAATTCTGATTCATTTAATTTTTTAAATTTTAATTTTTCCATTGCGTCTGCAGCCAAATCTCTGTGAGTTTCCGCCTCCTCACGAATTAAAAGCTAGAGTAAAATATTTATCAAATTATAATGATTTATTTGCTTTTAAATGTAGCATAATATTCTTTATTTAAAAAAAACTTACGTTCGCTGCTGTGATGATTTGAAAGGCCGTTTTTCTTGGCAAGTGTTCAATCTTATCTCGAAGCTCAGAAACAGTCGCGTTTGCAATTGATTCTCGGCTTGTGTAGCCAGCATTAAAAAGTTGACGAGCTCTTCCCTAAAAATTTGGAAATATTTAGTATGTAATCATATTTAATAATTAGGAATTTTTTTCTTTGATTACATTTTTCTTTATTAGATTTAAAAAATCAGAAAAGCGAGTTTTTGAAGGAACGACATTTTATATTAAATTATATCTTTACCACTTTAATGTAAGGTAGTTCCATTAAGGGTTCCAATTCTTTGGAACAACAGTATTCGAGTTTCCTGCCAAATGTTGTGAACAATTCCTTAAATGCCCAGAACTCATCCAATTCCTTCAAAATAAAAATATTAAGTTTAGCTAGGTGTAAGAACATTTCCAAAAATTTTCAGAAATTACAAAAAACAAATCGAAGAGGTTTCATATAATTTTAAGAAGATTAAATATATTTTAAGGGATTCGAAGAAATTTCAAAATAGTTCAAGGATATTTTCAAAAAATTTACGAGGTTTTCAAGAATTTCCAAGGTTACAAAAATTTTTAATGAATTTAATTAAATTTTAGTGAGTTTAAACAGATTTTTTCAATAATCCAATGAAATTTAGGTAAATTAAAAAGGTTTTTGGAGATTTTCAAAGATGTCGAAATCGAAGTTTAACCCTTTAACGGCCAGTGGGACACATACGTGGGACGTATGTGTCCCACTGGCCGTTAAAGGGTTAAGAAAATAATAAAGAGATTTCGAAAAGATTTAGAAGATGTTTTTTAGAAAAGAATATTTCGCACGTTTCTTAAAAAAAATTAAAGGATTTGAAAAGCTTTTAACACTTGTAAATATTTCAGAATAAAAAAAGAAATTAAAATAAATGAAAAAAATTATGGTTTTAATTAATGACGAAAAAGAATTTAGAATATTTCAAAATCTTTAATAGAATAATAATAAGAGTCAATAAAACTTCCTCACATGTAGACGAAGGTTTATTGACTCTTATTAGCTAAAAATATTTATTATTATGAATGTATAATTGGGTAAACTAAATTGCTCTTATGGTAAAGTATCACATGCCCTTAAGAGACACAGTTTAGTTAATGAAGCCTGCGAATTAAAATATTTTATATCATACTTCGCAAAATCGTACAACCGATGCAGCAAAGGAGGCGGCAGAGTTTAATAGAAATTGAATTGTGCCTCGATTCACTTGATACTTGTCAGCCACGTCGTAAACATTTTTATCGTGCCACAATTCTTGTAACATCAAAGTAATGTAGAATCTTTTTATCACCCTCTCAGGAACATTCTAAACAGAAAAAAATACTTTTCTCAAATGAAAATGATAAAACATCTTTTCCTTTCTTTTTTTCTTTTTATATTTAAATCTCTAGTTTTTAAGCATTTATAATTATTTAAAATGTATATTTTAAGGATAATATTTTTTTAAATTTTACTTTAGGCGTCGTTCCTGCTCTCAATCTGTTCACACACGCTTCTGTAATCCCAATTAGCCTCGCGATGTCCATTTGTCGTTCCTTTAAGTTAAACACCTACAAAAGAAAAAAATATTCCAAGGAGGCATTTAAAAAATAAAATCTTGATTTTATTTAAAAGATAATTCAATAATTACATACTGCTTCGTGATAAACAGAACCCACAGGTTGCACCAAATTTGTCAATTCGTAAGGCGTCGATAAATACAAAAGGTGCAGATCATCTTTCAGGATCAAATGTTTCTGAGCAGCTTTCAAATCGTCGTTCAAAGTGTCCGCGACTTGCAAACCGATACAGGCTAAAACAACGAGAAAGATAATTTGTTTAATTTAAAATCTTCTTTTAATTTTTAGACTTTTTCATAAATAAATAAATAAACAATAAATGTAGGGAACCTTTCATTGCAGCTCGACCCAAATGACTCAATTCTAATTCCGTATGTTCAGAGGGAACTTCATTTTTTTCTTGAAAATTATTACTCGTACCACTATTCCCTTTGATTATCAAAACTCCCTTTCTTAGAAGAGCCAATATTGCTTTATCTGTGACTTCCTTCAGTTTGACATTCAAACGAGTTTGTTGAATATTTAAAAGACTTTTGTCTACGAGATTGTAGAGATCGTTTATAGTTTTTGCGATTGATAGCAAAACTGCACTCAGTATTAAATTATATATTCCTCTGTCTTCTTCCGTATGAAGAGAACTGAGCACGTCTTCTATTTTTGATGTCAGCAATCCCCTCACCTAAAAGAATTAAAGAAAGTGTAAATGTTATTTAAAATTTTTTTAGTCTTTAGTTTAATTCTTCATTCTTAGTTTCTTGAATACAATTTCAGGGTGATCACAACATTTCTTTAATCCTTAAAACTTTTCAATGTCTTAAAATTCTTTGAATTCCCTAAACTTTATTTAAAATCTCTTCAAATTTCATGAAATCTTTAGAAACCTATAGAATCTCAAAGCATGCCTAAAAATTATTTATAATTCCTCGAAATCCTTGTACTTCCCTAACATTTCCCAGATTTCCCTGACTTCCCTAACTTCCCTTATATGTGGTCACCCTGAATCCTGAATCTTCAAGAGATAAATTAATTAGTATGCCTTATGAATATCTTGGGCTCTGCAAATTAAAATACTTTCTCCAAATTCTCCCATTCCTGCTCTTCCCGCTCTTCCAATCATTTGCTTATATTTGCTCGTATTTAAAAATTCGATTCCGATGTAGGGAGATCTTAAAATCACCTGCAAAAATTTCATAATGTATATAATTATTCCTACTTTGAAAGCGTATAAAAGATATTTAGTTTATATAACGAGTAAATTGATCCGACATTCTTCTTGAGTTTAAAAATGTTCAGATTTAGCTCAGAAATATTTATTGATATATAATATTAAATGAATTCGATTTCTGGGTTTAGAGTGGAATGAATTGAATAAATTAACAAACCCTCCTCGCTGGTAAATTAACTCCTGCAGCCAAGGTTGAAGTGCAACATATAACACAGATCGTTCCTTCTCTGAAGGCATCCTCGATTAATTTTCTTTCCTCCGAAGTAAGTCCAGAATGATGATAAGCAACTCCATATCTAATTGTCTTTTTTAATATGGGACATAAATCTCCTTCGATATTTAATGCTTTTTCTAAGGCTAACTTTTCCTCTTTCTTTTCCTCTAATAATTTCCTGAAATTTGTATTAAATGAATATATAAACAAAAAAATTCCCGGTCAACAAACGTTTATTCCAGTCATTTAAAAAATAGTTTCTGGTGGAGAATAGTTGAAAAAAATGGAATTTTAAGGATTTAAAATTAAAAAATTAAAAAATTTCACAAGATTTTTAAGATTTTAAGACATGCTAAAGTATTTTAAGAGATTCTAATTTTTTTTTTAATTTCAAGCGATTTTATAAGAACTGAAGAGAGTTTTACGATTTTCAAGAAATTTCACAAGATTTCAAGATATTTTAAAAGATTTTAAAGGATTTCAAGTGATTTAAAAAGGATTCTAAAGATTTTCAGATAATTTTCAGATTTCAGATTCTAAAGAATTTTAAGATATTTTATATGATTAAAAATAAAAATTTTAATGGATTTCAAAAAGAATTTAAAGTCATTATAGTTATTTTAAGTTTTGAAAAGAATTCGATTTTTAAAGTAAATCCTTTTTTAAAGGATTCATAAAATTTTGTTGTTTTACCTATAAAGAACTTTGATCAATAATTTTGCAACGTTCTCGCAACTTTTGCGATTCGAGCAGAAAATTAAACAAGAATCTTTCGGCACCACGTCCATTACTAAGCCACCAATATGATCTGGATCAAGATTTAATAACTCTTGTGTATACTGAAAATAACAAAAAATACCAGATTAAAATTAAATTTTTTCGGGGCGAAATTGAAATTTTTGAATAAATTGCTTATTTAAAAATTCTAATTAAAGATCCAAAGCTCGTAATTTCGGCGGTAATTAATAAATAAATTTCTGAAATTGTGGGAATAAGTGAAAATACTAAAATTTATTTTCTTTTTCCTTATTAAAATTCAAATTTTAAACTTCCACAGCTGAAAAATTTCAAATTTAATGTAATAAAGACTAAACTACAAATTAAAGTATTGAAAATGGAGCTTACGGCATAATTTACAATTTTCTTATCTGTAAAAACTTCATCACTCTTCAGGTCAATCTTGCAAATTTCGGAACCGGACTTGACGTATTCCTGAATTTGCACAGGCCTGAAGTTATTTTCATACAAATCGGCGTTTAGAAATTCCGCTATTTCTTTTGAATTTCCGATTGTTGCACTCATTCCGACAATCTGAACGTTTTCTGGAAATTAATAGACAAAATAACATTCAAAATAAATACAAATTAAATTAAACTAAATTCAATTTAATATTTTTTCTTACCATCTACAAACATTAGTTTCGTGAGTAAACCTTCTAAAGTTGCTCCTCTACCTCCACCTTCGCCGATTAAATGTAATTCATCAACAACTACAATTCCAATCTAAGAAAGCATAATAAAAATAAAAATAAGAAAATAAAAAATCATAAAATAAATAAAAAAGGTAAATTAAATTAAAAACAAAAATTCGATTTAATTCTAAAAAAAAACAGAGTTGCTACAGAATTTCGATTTCAAAATTCCAGGTCTTTTTTAATTATCCAATTCAAGATTCGATGAATTTCAAATTTGTCTATATTTGAAAATTTCATGAATTTGATCCATTTCAAGAGTTTTTCATTTAGAATTCTCCAATTTTCAAAGTTCAATCTAAAATTATTTAATATTTGATGTTTTCGAATTTAAAACAAACAATTTGGAACATTTCAATATACATTTACAATAATTTTATATTTTTCACTCTTGATTTTGTGTGCAAATAAAATTTCTTATTTGCAAACGCTTTAAATTCAAAATAATTCCATTTTGAACGATTTCACTTTGAAATAAAAAAAAACAGACTTTCAATTTGGAATTATTCTATTCTAAAAGTTTCTTATTCAACGTTATTCCAATTGTTAACTTTGTAAATTTCAAATTATTTGTTCAAAAAAATTTAACTATTGTTTAAAATTTTTAAATGTTCAATTATTAATACTTTTGTGTACAAATAAAGCAATTTTGAAAGTTACAATTCAAAATACAAAGTAATATTAGGAATCCCTAATATTTTCAAGAAAATCCTTATTTCCAGGACCTTTGAAAAAATTGCCTTTTCCAGATTTTCCAGTTTCTGTAGCAACCCAGGAATAAAGAAATGATAAATTATTTGAAAGATAAAGCTTATTTTTTACCTCACTAAGGCGATTCAATTCTATTAAATTATTAACAACTCCCATCGCTTTTTCGATTGTACATATATAAACGCTATTTTTTTTTCTTCGTTTCTTCAACGGATATGAACCTTTTCCGGCTGCGTATTCTTCTATCAAAAAATCTAAATCCAAACCGAAAGGTGCCATCGCTTGAACCTGTTTAGATTAAATACGTTAATTATTTATGACTTATTTCAAAATAAAAGTTTCTATACTTCTAAAAATTCAAATAAAAAAACATCCAAATAAAAATATTCACCTTTTCCTGCACAATAGCGACGTACGGAAGAACTAATATCGCATTTTTCTTATTGCACACAATTTCCCTGAGAATTAAAATCTCAGCGACTAAGGTTTTCCCACCACTTGTCGGTAGGGCGTAAATTAAATTCTTTCTATTTTTCACAGCCTCCAAATTTAGACACTCTTCTTGCCATTCTGGCGATTGACAAATTTCAAATTACTGATTATAAATTATAAATTCAAAAGTCTTTTAAGGGCATTAAAACCAATTTCTGTCCTTGAAATTCGGATTCCTCATTTTACTCAAGAAATAAAAGCTAATAATCTTTCATAAGATTTAATTATATCAACTGAGAAAAGGTGCAAACGTAAAAAATTTCCAAAATAGGAAAATGAAAACATAGAATTTTGAGATTAGATTTCTAATTCTTTGTCTTGTGCAAAAAGTACTAAAATTAAATACTTTTTTGCTCTGTATGCATATTTCTGTTAAAAACGTAGGTAGCGCTACAGATAAAAAAAAATCTATTTACAATATTTGTTGAGCAAAATGAGGAAATCGAATTTTGAGGTCAGAGTTTCGATCCAACGCCCTTAAATTTCATACTCAGCATAAGAAAATAAACTCACGATAAAGTTCATCGATTCCCTTATGTTTTTTAAACATTGCCTTGATTTTAATCGGAAGCCCGTAAAAAGAATTATCTTCCCTCTGAATTTCATTTTTACCGATATCGTAGGACATTCCCATAAGGAAAGAATTATTATAAACGGAAAGGTCTTTGAAATCCACACTTGCTGCTTTTTCCACATCATCTCTGTTGCTTCTTCTTTTTTTTTGAATCGGACTAGCGAAAATCGGGTCTCTTTGAGATATTCCTGTGTTTATTTCTACATCTTCCGTTTCACTGCCAGATTGAGAAATTTCTGTACTTATTTCTAAATTTTCGATGACTTGGTCATTTTTTGAAATTCTGGTGCTTATTTCTAGGTCTTCTGTGTCGTGTAAATCTATTACCCCATTCAGAATTGTGTCATCCATGGAGAGGAGAGACTGAAAAGATGCTCTCGAAATCTGAGAAGCTACATTTTCTTGACTTTCACTTTTATTGCTCGAGGATAATCTCCACGATGAAAAAGTTCTCTCCTCTGTATTCACCATTGTCGTAGTTTCAATTATATTCAGTTCCTCTCGATCCCCTTTCGTCATTCATCATAAAAGGATAACTGAAAATAAAAAGGATATTTAAATATAATTTTTCAAATTCTGGGCCGAATTTGAAAAATTTGTAAATTAAGGGCGTTGGATCCAAGTGTTAAGTTCAAACTTCCATTATTCATTTTACTCAACGAAAATTATCGATAAATATTTTTTCGCTCTGTAGCACTAATCTTTTTTCAAATATAAAATTGTATGCAGAGCGAAAAAATATTTAATTTCGATATTTTTTGCATAAAACGAGGAATTCAAAATCTAACTTCAAAATTGAATATTTTCATTTTACTTAAAAAATATTTGAATTTGATAATTTCTCACTCTGTACGCATAATTCTAGTTAAACATTGATTAATTCTACAGAGGGAAAAAATTCCAAATTTAATATTCGTTGAGTAAAATGAAGAAATCGAATTTTTAGATTAGAATTTGGCTCCAACACCCTTAAAGAAAAAAATTGATTTCAAAAATTTTCAAAATGATACAAATTTTTTAATTTTTGTCCAAAATGTCTGGCTAATGAACTTGACCTTCATTTTAGGACAATAAAAGAGTATACCAAAGGCTAATCCAATCGGTCAATTCTTTCGAAAGTTATCGTGCTCACAAACTAAAAATCTACAACAGACAGACAGCTGTCTGTCTGTCTATAGACACATTGGTAAAAACATGTTTTTCGGGTTCAGTGGGTCACAAAACGTGGACATATGACAAAAAATGGGGGGGTCAAATTTTACACAAATCTAATACATTCTCTGATGAGAATGTAAAAAAAAAAAGTTCATCAAGACCAAAGAATAATATCTTTGTCAAGACCTAAGCAGTAAAAAAATGAATAATGTTTTATAATTGTAATAATCAGAAACATACAACTGCGATTATTGTAGAAAAATAAAAATATAAAATATTTGCTGTCAAAAATCTTGGTTTTATAAAAAAGCAGGTCAGCAGGAGTAGGACAGACCTCGAAAAAGCAGGACATGTCCCGGAAAATCAGGACGGATGGTAACATACACAAAAATAATAAACCAGCATTATAATAAACATATTCTCGAGGTTATTAGGTTATAAAATTGAAGAATGAATTTTTCTCAGATTTGTATCTCTCTCGTAAATCTTCTAATAATAATAGAAAGTACAAAATTCGATAAGACTTCAATTGTCTGTAACAAAATTCGAGAAAAAGGATAAAAAGATTAAATTTCAAAGGATTTAGAAAATTTTAAGGTTACTTCTTTACCTCCACAAAATTCGAAACTCGAAAACAGAAGACTGTCACTTATTTTACCGAATATATTCTACACATAACACTACATATTTGATAAAAATCATTGTATTTTCGATGAATAATAATCTTTATTAGATTTCTTAAAAGAATATGCAGTTGAATCAAGTTGAATCTCGTTAAAAAAACGTGAAAAACAGACCGTCACGTCACGCAGACCGTAAACAAAATTCAACAAAATTTGAAAGAAACAAATTCCAACGGAAATGCGCAGAGCCTGAAATTCGATTGGTTGAAAATCAGCTGATTGCTGATTGGCAGCATTGGCAGTTTGATTACGTAATTTAAATAATATTTGACATTTTGACGATTTTGACACACACATGGCATGCAATGAAAAGTAAAAACGGAGCAAACAACGTAAATCTAAAAAGTTTTAGAAAAAAGTAAATTAAATTATTATTCTCAGGATCTCTGTTCTTGAAGAAGATCAACTGAAAATGAACTCTATTTATAAATGCAGTTCTTTAGTGAGTAACAATTTTTCAAACTTTTCATCATATTGTGTAATTTTCTTTCTCTACTCTTCCTTGCTAAAAGTGTCATTAATTAGAAAATATATATACAAATTTTACCAATAATTTCAAAAAGTCGATTATGTTTATACTCTTTTTTTCAAATTTCGTTCGAGACTTTATGTAGAGGTTATGTTTTTTCTCTAAATTTATATTATTTTACAGATGGATTTTACATCTCGTTATTACGGTTATTACGGTTATTACTTTTTCTGTAAATGTATATGAGTGCCTTATAAAATAATTAATTAGTTTTTAATTATATCGTAAGATTTATGTTAGTTAATTTGAAAATAAAATTACAATGTTTATATGGTTTATATATATTTTATGAATTTATGATCATTTATGATTATTTGTTTTTTGTTTGATCGAATGAAAAGTTTATAATGATATTAGCTTTTTTTTAGCTCCAATTTTATGGCTTTTTTAGCTCAATTTATTGTCTTATTTTCTATTTTCCAAAATTTGAAAGCGATATATGGGACGTTCTTTTACAAACCGATTAGAGAATTGACCGACACATTTTTGATTCAGCTAAAACTTTTTTTAAATATAAGAGTGCATACAGAGCGAAAAAATATTTAGTTTTTATACTTTTTGCATAAAATAAAGAATTCAAAATCTAACTTCAAAATTTAATATTTTCATTTTACCTAAAAAATATTTGAATTAGATATTTTTTCGCTCTGTATGCACAATTCTAGTTAAAAATTGATTAATTATACAGAAGGAAAAAATTCGAAATTTAATATTTGTTGAGAAAAATGAAGAAATCGAATTTTTAGATTAAAACTTCTCTCCAACACCCTTAAATAAAATTATAATTTAATTTTTAATTTTCTAATTTATTATTTATATTTTATAATATTATCATTTATTTTAAGGCGAGACCAGTAGTGAAAAGGACAATTTCAGCAACCTGCATTAATCAGAAAGGAGACGTCGATAATATTGTTCATCCCGAAGGTCGTGAACCTTTTATTCCTCCATATGTGGAACGAGAGGGTGAAAATGTGACCTTCAAGAAAGCTCGGTGCGTTTAGAAGTTAAAAATCCTATGAAGGGTATTGGATCGAAATTTTAAACTCAGTATTCGATATCCTCATTTTACTCAACCAATATTATAAATATATATTTTTTCGCTCTGTGTGCATATTTCTATTTAAAAAGTGAATAGCGCTACAGAGCGAAAAAATTTCGAATTATAATATCTGTTGAATAAAGTGAGGAAATCGAATTTCAAAGTTAGAAATTGGTTTCAACGCCCTTAATAATTAACTTACTTTTTATTTTAAGATTGCTCTATCAATCTCGGAAGCGAGGAATGTTGGAAAACGGCCTCCTGCTTAGCACCTTCGCTAAAAAATATTTGAACAACTTTGACGAATCTCAACTCAAATTGTACGATCGTTTGATTAATTTACCTTCGAACGATTGGGACATTTTTTACTGGGCGACGAATGTTAAGCCAACACCTTCTGAATTCGACAATGAAGTTATGGATCTCCTAAAAAAACATATTAAGAATGAAGATCGACAAGCAAGAATAATGCAGCCCGAGTTGTAAATAAAAAGTCTCGTATAGTTTATCCGCTGGATAATATTTAAGTAAATCATTAATTTGTGTCAAGCAATTAGAATTAAATATTTTTTCGCTCTGTAGACAAACTTCTATTGTTCTTTTTCTTTTATTTTATCTCAAAGAAAACTCCTTGATAGTATAAAAAAAGCAATATCTGCAAAAAATCAAATCGTCCAAAATTGAGGCATTAAACTTTAAAAAAATGTTTTGAAAATAATCCAAAAATATTAAAAATAAGCATGAAGGGATTATCAAAATTAATTGGGAGTTTAAAATTCGTAAAACTGATCTAAGACCCTTTTTAAAATGTCTCTAATTTAAAGAAACAATTCATTAATTTCTAGTGCAACATTTGTATAATTTAAAGAAATAAATATATTTTCAGAAATAAGTTGTAACCTTTTAATAGAAAAATACAAATATTTATTTAGTCAAGAACCTTGGACAATTTGTTTTTCCTAAAATACAAAAGATTTTTTTCAGAGAAGGCTGAAAAGAAATTAAATTCTAACAAAAGTCAACGTAATAACTTTCACAAAATTCAAACGATTCCAAAACTCGAGTTTAAAATCCAGAAAGATTCTTTACTAAAAAGTAACAATTTTTTCCAAAGACTCTAGACAATAATTCAACTGAATGTAATCTTCAAAGAAGCTTTAGCTAAAATGATTTCGAGAACAAGTCAGTAGAAAAAAATACGCATATTATTTACAAACCACTAACGGGACATTTAAAATAGAGGATACATTATGACATTGTACATTGTACTCATTACATAATTTCCTAATGGAAATTAAGGCCGTCAGTTATTGGATCCCTAACTTACCGGCATTTTTTT
>CAJFCP010025945.1:43531-71093 GCA_904066005.1 Synergus itoensis | reverse complement strand
AATTTGCTCATATGGTAAATAACACATGCCTTTAAAGAATTTTTCAGATTTTTACACAATTATTATACTTGTAGAATTGATCGACTTCGAGGATTGAGAATATTGAAGAGACTTATTAAAAATCAGATTCGTCCATTTATCTAACTAAATTTCGTGAATCGAGGATCTGTGAAGTTCTTGTTTTGTCCGAATTGAACGAGACCGATTCCGTTACTCGTCGAGGCTCCTCTACCTCTCGTAGCTGTTTTTCCTCGCGTAGAAGTTGACGCTTTTCCTCGAGTGGAGGTTGACGATTTTCCTCGTGTTGAACTGAAATAATTGAATAAATTTTATTGCTTTAATTCTTTTTAAATTTGACATCGAAATTCTATCTTCAAAATTCGATTTCGTCATTTTACTCAAAAAATATTAAAAAAAGGTACTTTTTCGCTCTGTAAAGCTATTCACTTTTTAAAAATAAATATGCAGACAGAGCGAAAAAATATTTAATTTTAGTGCTTTTTGTACAAAACAAAGAATTCGAAATCTAATTTCAAAATTCCATCTTTTCATTTTCGAAAAAAGTATTAAAATTAGACATTTTTTCGTTCTGTATGCATATTTTTATTTAAAAAGTGAATAGAGCTACAGGGCGAAAAAATATTTAACTAATATTTCCTGAGTAAAATGAGAAAATCGAATTTCAAGGTAAGAAATTAGTTTCAACGCCCTCAAAGTGTTTTAAAAATAATTTAAAGTGGTTTTAAAATAAAGTTGATTTTAAATAAAAAAAATACCTTGAAGCTCTTTTAAATTTCTTCGTCCCACCTCGGAACCAACCTTTTCCTTTACGTTTTCTACCTTGACTTCCACTACTTCCATTGCTGTTAGTGGATCTCGCGTCGGCACACCAAATTTCATCATCACTCTCTTCATCTTCATTTTCCTGTGCTAATTCGCTTTCTAAAACTGAAATACAAAATATTAAAAGATTAATTGTAGAGTTCAAATTCAGGAGATTTATAAGGGACTCAAAATGAAGCTCAGTGATGTTCGCCAGTTTCTATTTATAATTTTTTTTACACCCACCCTAATTATTACGTTTGTACTTAAAAGTGGAAAAACTTACCGACTTTTTCGGCGGCATACTTCTGAGTAATATCGAGTAAAGCCTTTCCGTACTTATCATAATTGGCTTTGGTCACATGAGGAATTTTGAGCATCGCTTCTTCGTCTGTTGGCAGTTGTTGGCACATCGCTCGAATGGCAATCATGTTCATAATCGAGGCAGCTGAAACATCCAAAGCGCCTGCAATTCCTCGGATTATTGTCATTAATTCAGTATAGCATCTTTCCTCCAACTCCCTCAAAGCTGGATGAGTTGGTTTCGAAACTGTCGAGACAGTTGCAACAGCTGTCGAAGATGTGTTCGCCACTCGAGTGTTGAAAGTTATCTGTAAATAATTTTTTTAATTAAATGAAATATTAAGAATGTTGGATCCAAGTTCTAACTTCAAAATTCAATTTCCTCATATTAATAAACAAATATTATAATAAGATATTATATCGCTCTGTAGCGATACTAATTTTTCAAAGAAAAGTATGCATACAGAGTGTAAAAATTCCTGGTTTTAATATTATTTTTGTAAAGTGAGGAATTGAGTTTTGAGGTGAGATTTCGAATTCTTCGTTTTACGCAAAATTGATTAACATTAAACATTTTATCCCTCTATAGCCACATTTATATTTTGAAAAAGAAAATTCTAATATTTCTTGAGTAAAATGAAGAAATCAAATTTTGAGTTTGGAAATTGGATCCAAAAGCTTTAAGATCTTAACATTGAAATAAAGAAATATCGAATTTACATTGACTCTGTTTAAAATTGGCTTTAGGTTTAAGAAATAAATTCGAAATTTAGATAATTGGTTGTAAATATCGTTTAGTTACCTTCGCGTTCTTATCATTCATAAATTCGGTGGCTTTATCTCCGACCTGGATATATGCACAGGCAATTTCATTATTGATGTACATTTCTTCTTGAAGGTAACCTTCGATAACGAGTTTGTGTAAAAGTCTTTCTATGTCACCTTTGTTCCAGGTCTTTCCTTTTCCATATATTGGGTGAGTCGTCAGACCTACAAAATTTAGAAAAAATATAGTAAAGTAATATTCGAGGATTAGCGAATTTAAAGGATTAAAATTTGAAACGCTTTATAAAAGTGCGAAAATTTTCCAAGAAAATTGTAGTTAATTCAATCTTTACATTTTCTGAAATATTTTCATATTCAAGTGTTAAAACTTTTTTTTTATGTCAGAATCTCCAATCTTTTAAAAACTTTCAAATTTTCTTGAATATTTCTTTAAAACTTTCGACAATCCTTTGTCGAAATCTTTTAAAACCTCCTAAAACTTTCATAATTTACCTAAATTTCATTAAATTATTAAAAATCTGTTAATATAGTTTTTTAAGGGATTCGAAACTATTTTATAAAATTTTTAAGGATTTTGAAGGTTTTTGTAAATTTTTTTAAAGGCTTTCAAGAGATTTCTAGGAATTTCAAGAAGTTTTAACAAATTTTAGGGAATTTCTTTATACTACTTTTTTAAGATAGGATTTTTTAAGATAGGATTCGTTAAACTACTTTTTAAAGAAAGGATTAGTAGATTAATTTTAATTAGTAGGTATTCAGAATAAAATTTGTAATATTATAAAAAGAAAGATAAAATCGAACCTGCATCTCTAATTTTTTTGAGATCACACCCCTTGAATATATCAGTAAGATAAAGCAAGGTAAGCCTGACTTTTCTGTTGATTTCCTGCACAGCCTTGATAATTTGTCTCACGTCTGAAGTAACGTCCATAACAGTGAACTCCCCTTTATTCCTACAATTGTCGCAGGCAGTCGCTTTGTTTGCGAGGCACTTTTCCCGCTCGAAAATCTCCCCGAAGTAGTTGAGTTGTTGTGATCTTCGGCAGTCGGTTTTGTTCTCGCAGAAGCCGACCATTTTAAAAAGATTGTCCATGTGGGTTTTGAGAACCGCTGCACTAGGTCTATCCATTTCAAGCATCCTTCTTAATCTGTGCATATCTGAGTAGTTGTAGAAAAGAATACAATCAGCAATTTCGCCATCTCGACCTGCTCTTCCACTTTCCTGGTAGTAACCCTCGATCGATTTGGGGAGAGATGCATGGATCACAAAGCGAACGTTCGGCTTGTCGATACCCATTCCAAAGGCTATTGTTGCACAAACGATTTTAATCTGAAATATTAAAACACATATGTAAATAAATTAATAAATCCGAGGGGTTGATCATTCTTGAAATCTCGTGTAAAGTCGCTCACTAAATCGCTCACTAAATCTCTTGAATTCTCTTGAAATTTTTCTGAAATCTAGCCAAATTTTTGAAATCTCTAAAAATTCAGAAATTGCAAAGGATATCAAAAGGATACCAAAAGATTTTGAAGAAATTCGTGGAATTTTAAGAGATTTTATGGAATTTCAAGAGATTTTAAAAGTTTGTTTTTTCAGGAATTTAAAAATATTTTTAGGAGTTTCAAAAGATTTCGTAAAATTGTAAAAATACCAAACGATTTTAAGACATTTTAAGAAATTTCGTGGAATTTAAAAAAAATTCAAAATTTCTTAAAATTCATACAACCTTTTTAAAATCTTTTAAAATTTCTCAAGGAACTATAAAAGCTATATATGTAATACAATAAAAATAACATAGCATAAATGTCAATTTCTATTTTCCTTGACAACTATTCGCATTTCCCTGACTTTCCTGACTTGTGGCCACCTTATATCAAATAAATAAATAAATAAATCTAAAGAATCCTTAAATTCTTTTAAATACTTTTGAATTCATTTTGAATTCTTTCAAATTAGATTTTTTTTAATTCCCTACCTCCTCAGCGATCCAGCGGCCTTGAGCGTCGGCCCTTTGTTGATCGGAAAGTCCAGCATGATAACTCACTGCCTTAATCGAATTACTCCTCATAAGCTGAGAATAGTCATCACAATCTTTTCGGGAGAGGCAGTAAACGATTCCACACTCATTTCTGTATTTCGATTTTATAATGCCGATTACTTCTTCCGGACACTGCTTCCCTTTTTTTGCGATTACGCTGTACCTCAGATTTGGTCGATTGAAACTCGACATAAACCTAAAAAAAAAACAATGTAAAATCAGTTTTTATATCTTTTTAAGACTTTTAAACAAGTTCTAACTTTAAAATTATTTCTCTTCATTTTACTTAAGAAATATTATAATTAAATATTTATTGTTTTCGTTCTGTAATGCTACTCATTTTTTAAATAGAATTAAGCGTACAGAGTGAAAAAATTCCTGGTCTTAATATTTTTTTTCGTAAGTTTTCAAAAGATTTTAAGCGATTTCAAATGATTTTAAAAATTGCAAGAGATTTAAAGTATTTCAAGAGATTTCTGGATATTTAAAGAAATTAAAAAGTAAATCAAAAATTTTTAAAAGATCTTAAAGAATTTTAAATTTCTTTAAGACATTTCAAAACATTAAAAGAATTTTAGAGAATTTCAAAATATTTCCAGCTATTTTAAAAAACTTTATCAAGATTTCAAGTGATTTCGAAATATGCAAAAGATATCAAGACTTGAAAGGATTTTAAAAAATTTCAAAATATTTTACAGGATTTCAAATTATTTCAAATTACCATTTGGGATTGGTTAAACCTAGCTGGTGCAAAATATCAGTTCTGACCCTGGGAGTGGCCGTCGCAGTGAGTGCGATTGTTGGCACTTTCGGATAATTCTCTCGAAGAACTTTCAATTTTTTATAATCAGGTCGAAAATCGTGGCCCCATTGGCTCACACAGTGAGCCTCATCAATGACAAATTTCGCAAGGAGTTTTCTTTGGTACAAAGCTGTCATCAAGTTGCACAATTTCTGAGAAGCCGAAAGCTTTTCTGGCGTAATATAGAGCAATTTTAAGGCTGGATCTTGTTTCGAAAGCTCTCTATAAACTGCCTCTGCCTCTTTTTCTGTTATCGAACTCGATAAATGAGCTGCAGGAATCTAAAAATTAAGGATTATTTAGTAATAGATTTTATAACGTAAAAGTATAAAATTTTAAAAATAAAACCTTTGAAATCTCTTAAAATTTCACGAAATTCCTTCATATTCCTAAAAATCTTTGTTATATCTTAAAATCTCTTAAAATTTCTGATATATTTTTGAAACCTTTCAAGCGTTAAATTTTTTTCAAATTCTTTTAAATTTCACAAAAAACTTAAGAAATTTTTTTAATTTCTTGAGTGCTTTAAAGTTCTTCAACATTTTTTTATTTCTTTATAAATTTACAAAAACCTCCTTCAACAAAAAAATTACCTTCTACAATTCTTCAAATCCATTCAAATCTTTTCAAATCGGATAAAAGAGGGTGTATTTTTCCTCTTTTCTTAGTTATTAAATTGATCAATACATAATCAACTTACGTCTAAGGAGTTGAGCTTCTGAACTTGGTCAAGAATAAGACTTTTTAGCGGGGAAATTACAAACGTTACTCCAGGTGATAATATCGCCGGAAGTTGATAGCAAAGCGATTTTCCACCTCCAGTTGGCATGAGGACGAAGCAGTCAAATCCTAAAAGCGCAGCGTTTATCGCTTGAAGTTGATTCGGCCTAAAGGAGTAGAGACCGAATTTTTGTCTGAAAACCTAGAAAAATAAACTTATATTTTAATTGAGCCGCTAATATTTTCTGATTATTCTCATTAAATGAATTATCTTAAAAAAATACACGAACAGTGAAGAAATTATTATTTATAAATATATAGTTAAAATAATATACCCTCAACATTTCCTTCGAATGATCAAAAGTTAAGGAATCGAATTCGCCACTGACACCATCATTTTTGTAGTTTCCAGTAAAACGGCCAAGTTCCATAGATTCCTGGTTGTCTTTCTCTTTTGAACCCTTTGGTGCTTCCGGAGTTTTTATTTCCTTCGCTGGAGGTTTTGAAGAAACTAAAAAGTAGATAAGAGAAAATTTGTTTAAAAATCTTTATATAGTTTTTAAAAATAATTTTGGGAGATTTTTTCAAAGGGATTGCTTACTTTTGTACAGATCGCTTCTTAAAGCTGGTAGGTTTAATATATCTTGAGTTAAAAGCTCTTCGGTAAACGGTGTGTCACTACAAACGTTGATTCCTGAAAATAGAAAATATAATTTCTTAAAAAGACGAACTGTTATAGAATTGAATTTTGGATTTAAGAATTTGTCGACAATAAAAGCGATTTATTTTCTAATGACAGAACAAAATTCTCTCAAAACAAGGGAAATAGATTCATTTGTCACGCAAATAGGGGAATAAATTCTTTTGAATGAAATTAATGCAGGGACGGTAGTGAATTCAATTTAAAACGCCTTTCAAGAAAAAGTTAAGTTAAGAAACTTCAAGAGGTTTCTAGGAATTTTTAGAGATTTTCACGAATTTTAACATTGATTTTAAGAGATTAATGATTTTCAAGGCTTTTGTGAATTTTTAAAGGATTTCAATAGGTTTCTATGAATTTTAAGGAGTTTTAATGAATTTTAAGGGACGAGGGGAATTTAAATGGAAAACGAGGAATTTTCTTGAAAACAAGCAAAAAGAGGAATTATTTTTTTTTTTTACAAAAAAGGAAATAACATGAGAATAAGGGAAAGATTATGAATTCTGTAATAAAAACCTCGAATTACCGAAACTATCGTTCAAATTTTTCCACGAACTCGAGGAACTCGTGGAAGCCACAGGTTTTTGAACTCTCGACCTCGAGGAATTCTCCTCAGCCTCATAATTATTTTCAGAAACTCTAGATCTTCCAAAATCGTTTCTATTTTCAGCAGGAGATTCCAATTTCTGCTCAAAAGTTTCAAAATTGTTGGTTCCATGAGATTGGGAATTCTTTTCCCACATTTCGTTCGTGATCTCCATCATCTTCGTTTTCACGGGCCTCTTCAGCTTGAAACTAGATTTCTTCACTTCCGGAGAATCGCTAGGAGTGTCACTCAAGTTTCTACATCTCTCCTCTACATTATTCGTAATATTCTCCTGAATCCTTGCCTCCTGTCTCACTTTCGTAGCCGTTGGAGTTTGGAAATTCTGTAATCTGTCGGAGAGCGAATGATAACTAAGATTTGGACTATCGAAGGTATTATTTGTGGAAACTTTCACAGGCGAAGGTTCCACGAAATCTTCGAAATCATCCGCTGAAGGAAATTCGGAATTTGATAACGAGTTAGAGCTTTTCTCTTTTTCTTTCTCTTTCACTTCTTTCAGACTTTTTCCTATCCGGAAAGTTTTCGCTTTCACGCGATTTCCCAATTCTTTTAGATCACCAAAAGCTTTAGCATCGAATTTGGGAAAGTGTTGTAGAACTTGGACCGGGATATTTGTTAAGGCGGTGAAACATTTTTCGTAAAGCTCGAGCTGAAGGTTTTTGAGTTTCTGGTAGTTGGTCTCGAGGCTTTCACGAGTCATCTGTGAATTTAAAAAAAGTTATTATTATTATTATTATTATTCTAGAGGTTTGATAAAATTTAAGCAATTATTAAGAGTTTCGCTGGATTCTAAAGAGTTTCCAGGAATTCTGAATGATTTTAAGGAGTTTTAAAAGATTTCATGATATTAAAAATGATTTCGAGGAATTACTAACAAGAAAGAAGAATTGCAAGAATTTCTAGAGATTTTAAGCGATTAAACAAAAATTCAAAGTTTCATTGGATTTTAAGGTGTAAAAAATTCCAAAAGATTCGAAGGAAACATTTTATAAGTTTTATTTAGTTCACAAAGATCTCGCAAAATTCTTGAGGAAGTTTAAAATGATTTAAAAAGAGAAACTTTCTTTTATAAAAAGGTTTTAATTGAAATTTACGTACAGTAATTAAAATCTAAGAAATTCTCTTGCGATATCTCTTAAAATCATTAAAGCTGTGTTTAATTTGTCTAAAAGTTTCGAAATTATTTTATCAGCGATTTTATAATGTCAGAAATATTATATACAACAATTATTTTGTCTGGAATTTCCTTGTGTCAAGAACCATTTAATTATTTCCTTCTTTTTAGATGAAGCTGTATTTGTAGAAGCAGCTAGAATAATAGTACCCGCTGGAAGTCATTAAAAACAATTTAATAAATCATTTAGTAGATTTCACACATCGCTTTTTTTAATTTCCAACTCCAAAAATTCAAATAAAAAGTAACAAACATTTTTTTAAAACTCACAGGTGTCGCAGTGATGATCGGATCGTTTTTAATACTCTGAAGCCAGCTCAGAATTTCCTTATCAATTCCTAATGGTTTCATATCGACCTTAAAGTCTGGCCCCTGCCATTCTTTTTTTGGTGACATGGATTTTTTCGGTGAGAAAGCTTTTCTTGACGTTGTAAATTTATGTGGAGGTGACTTCCTTGGAGATGGGGATTCGCTATCAGATATCACAGGCCTTCTCAAGTTCCCCAAACAAAGTCGCCTCCTCGATGGCGTCTCGGACAATTTTTCCTGTTCTCCAGTTTCTTGAGAATCCGCTTCATTTTTTTCCACAGACTTTTCATTTTCTGTCTCTGAGCTCTCTTGAAAAAGTGTCTCGTTATCAATTGTCGAGTTGGGCGCTATTATTTTCAGTTTGTTGTCATTTGTGAGCAAAGAAAAGTTATTTTTAGTTTCTTTGAATTTTTCAGACTTCGTTTCACATTTTTCGTCTTTGGCTATCCGACACGAATTTTCTTCGATTGAGTCCTCAATGTATTGCAATGAGATTTCTGGTGGATCTATCAGTGAATTTTCTTCGGAACTGGCCTGAAGTCAAAATAAGACATGTTTTGTTTTTTAAATAATAGGATTTTCTTAATTTAATAAAGAATATTTAGTTTACTAATTTTTAGTGAGAGGAAAACTAAATTTATATTTGTTTAAAACTTACAATTGATATTATAGAGTTATTTTTTGGGAATCCAGTTTTGGACTCGACCATTTTTGAAGACTCATCCTGAATTTCGTTTTTCAATCTAGGAGTCGAAATTTCGAAATCGTCATCATCGTCGTCATCGAACAAATCATTTATTAAGTTTGGAGTGCTGGAATTTGAAACAAGGATTATTCAGTGCTCCGAGTAAAAAAAAATTATCAATATAAAGTTAAGATTCAATTTTTACAAAATTTTTAATTTAGTCTCGCACTTTTACAAATCATAAAAATCTCGTGAAATTCTTTAAAATTCCCTAAAATGCAATAAAATTTCTCAATAAAAATTCTCGGAAACAAAAATTTCATAAAATCCTTTAAAAGTCAAAAACGACTTTTGAAATTTTTTTAAATTCCATGAGGACTATTAAAATTCCTTAAAATCATTTTAAAAATGACAAAATTTCTTTAAATTTTTACAAATTTCTTAAAATCCTTTACAATTCCACGAAAAACTTTTAAATCCTTTAAAATACGTAAAAATCTCTTAAAATTCTTGAAAACCTCTTCAAATTCCTTAAAATTCTAAAAAAATCTTTTATAAATCATAAATATCTTGTGAAGTCCTTTATAATTCCACCAAAAACTTTAAAATCCCTTAAAATACGTAAAAATCTTTTTAAATTTTTGAAAACTTCCTAAAATTCCACAAAATCTTCTAACGATCATAAAAATCTCGTGAAATCCTTTAAAATTATTGAAAATGTCTTGAAATCATTAGAAACCCAGGAATCTCAAAGGATGCCTGAAAATTCTTTATAATCCTTCGAAATCCTTGGACATCAATTTCTAAAATTGAAATAAACCAATGAAAATCTTTGAAAATATTAAAGAATAATAAAAATAAGTTTAATATTTCCTTAAAAAACTCGACTCTAACGTAAATTCAACCAACATAATTTATTTTTTATCTCAAAGTTCCTTTTTTCATAAAACCTAACCTCAACATGCCAAAATGAAAACTTACCTCGAAGAAACAACTTCTTTTTTTTTACACTTATCCAAAAAGTTTTTCAGACTTGGTTGAAAATTTGTTTGACTCCTCGGCAATCTTTTCGACATTTTGAGAACACTTCTTTCGTAAAAAAAAACATTCGCAAAATATTTTTCATTCAACTTGACTCATAACTCAAAACAAAGCTCAAAACACAAAGAAACGTGAACAGCGCTCAAAAAATAAAACAATAAACGAAAGGCACATTTTTATTGTTTACAACTTTTTTTACATAACAGAAAACATTAATATCAGACAAGAATAAATTAATGGAAACAACAACACGAGAATTTGTTTACACTCGACTTCCGCTATAGTCACCAAATCCGAAACAGTTGCGCCCGCACATGGACGTAAGAATTAACGGGACGGAGCACAACCCCCCCTTATCAGGGAACGCGTAAGTAAGGGGGGTGAGAACACCGCGCATGCTCTCCCCACTTCCCTGGGGGATAGATAGTGATGAGTTCGGTGCGCATCGTACTTACGTGCACATCGAGGTGTTTTCTTTCATCGTTTTTTGGATATTTCAAAGTGCGAACGAAGAGCAAATAGAGTGTTGTCAAGAGCGACAATCATTTAAAATCCCAGTGATCCCAAAAAGGCTAGCCGTTGCTTGTTATTTTCTTTTAATTTCGCGCTCGGCAAAACCTAACCCTATCGCACTGACCAGCGTCGGTCCCCGTGCGGCGCACGCGACCACGTGTTCGCGGGCGGCATTTAAATCCCCCTTTAAATTTTTCTTTTATAGCTTTGATTTGCCGGCTTTTTAAGCTGATGGAAATATAGGTCATGGCTGCTAGTTCCAGGTCGGTGCTAGACACCGGTGGTCGGCCACCTAACCTTGATGAATGCACCATGGATACATCCATCCTTGATGAGAGCGAAAAACAAGGGCTGGAGGGCCTTTTATCTCTCCAGTTTAATCCCACAAACGACAACCAACCTCCCGATGGAGAATTCCGTAAGGTAAGATCTCGAAATCGAACTCATGATCACGAGGGAGATAATTCCGAGAATGCCTCTCACACAAAGCGTCACAAATCACGCGACATCGACACCAACCCCGCTTCAATCCCTCTCCCCGATAGTGAGGAAGACCAATTCGACACACAAACACAGACAAAAAACAATAAACAAACACACAATCACTCAAACACACATCCCAATCAAAACACAGGCTCTAACGCCAAAAAAGGTCCCTTTACCCATCTCCGTTACAGCGACAAGTGCAGGGGTCCTTGCAAGGTCATCGTCCAGCGAGACCATACCTCTGAACGAGCCAAGGAAAATTTGAACCCCATGACCTGCGGTAAGTTCTTCAGCTCTCATTACAGAGAAGCTGTCTTACACGTGGAAAGTGAGGGATTCGGAAAATTAAACGTAACTCTAAAATCATATAAAGAAGCAAATAGATTTTTGGATGACACCGTGACTCTTAAATCTAAGGGATTATTCGCTTTTGTTCCAGCAAACTTTGTTACCTGCCAAGGGGTTATTAAGAACATCCCTCTCGATTTTTCAGAAGACGAAATTCGCGATAGTTTGGAATTCCTGGGCTCGTCGAGGGGCAGGACTTCTGTACTGAATGTTCGCCGTCTCAACCGCAAAATCATTGACAAAGAAACAAACCAAAGATCATACACTCCATCCACGTCTGTTCTCCTAACTTTCGAAGGCACTTCACTTCCGGAAAGAGTTGCCCTTTTCAGGGTTTCTACAACTGTGGAAGTATACATTCCTCAAGTGAAGATGTGCTTGAAATGCCTGAGATACGGTCATATCAGCATCAATTGTAGATCCAATTCCAGGTGCAAACAATGCGGTGGTCCCAACACCCATAACGACCAAGATCCTTGCCCCAAGGCAAACAATGACCCTAAATGTGTTCACTGCGGCGGTGATCACCTTCCAAATGCAAGAAACTGTCCAGAGCTCCAATTCCAGAGAGAATTCAGGGCATATGCGGCCAAAAATGGTGTTTCCTTTTCCGAAGCAAAAGATGCGATCCGACCCAGGAAGAATTCCAGAAATGTACCAGCCCCCGTGCACTCTTCTTCTTCCGTCAGGTTTTCAACCCACCCAGAACTTAACGATGCTCAAACACCACCCACTTCCTCCCCTTCTAAAGCTCGATCTTTCTCTGAAATGGTATCTCGTCCGAAATCTCATTTCGGAACCAAAACAAATAACCCAGTTCAAATTCCTGCCAAATCCAATAAAGCGTCGTCACCAACTCCAAACTTCTCCTCCTACCATAACAACGGTAGATCTCAGAGTTCACTCCCCAATGGGTTTGCTTTGCATTCTCCAACTTCTCACACGTCAGTAGTTAAAACAACCAACCCCGAGAATAACGCAATCTCAATCATTGGCAGCATTATCGAGGCCCTGACCGGCTTAATTTCTTTCCTTACAACTGATTGCTCCTCCAATGAAGAGGAAAAACAAAATTTGCTTAACCGAATCTTGACTAGCATTTCTTCCCTTACGACTTCATTAATTTCACCTCAAAATGACACAAATTAAAAACTTAAAAATAATGCAATGGAATTGTCGCGGAATTGTGAATAAGAAGGAAGACCTACTAATTATGTCCGTCGACTATGACATTCTTTTACTCAGCGAAACTTTCCTGAAACCCAACAAAAATTTTAATCTAAAGAACTTCAATCTAATTAGAGCTGACAGACTTTCCAATAGAGGTGGTGGTCTTGCAATAGCCATCAGAACAGGAATCAATTTTTCCAAAATATCTTCAATTTTCAACGCCGAAAACAAACTCGAGACTCTAAGCATTTCAATTAACTCCTCTGAGGGGGAGCTCTTGATCGTTTCGGTCTACAGAGTTCCTTCTTCGGATAATGTCATTCTATCCAACACCTGGTTAACCCTACTTAATTCTATTTCAGCAATAAATTCTAACTTGGTCTTTATTGGAGGCGACTTTAATAGCCACCACTCCTCATGGGGTAGCTCCCACAACTGCACCAATGGTGCAGAGCTTTGCTCCTCATTAGACCAATCCAACTTCATTTGTCTAAACGATGGCAGGGAGACCTTTGCTACACGCCCAGGCCAATCTCCTTCGGTTTTGGACCTTTCATTTGTGACCCCTAATCTTTATACTAATTGCTCATGGGATGTGCGGGAGGACGCCATGGGGAGTGATCACTTCCCGGTGGTCACAAGCCTTGGAGTTTCTATCCCTATTTCCCCTTTCTTTTCACACAAATATAAATTAAAAAATATCGATTGGCCTTACTTTTCTAATAAGCTATCTGATTTTATTAAAGTCAATGAAGCAACGTTTAATGAATCATCTTTTAACCCTCTCACTGGCTACAATTTACTCATTGAAGGAATTGACAATGCGGTTTCTCTCGCTTGTCCTCCTTCTTCCCATACTGGACATATCTCTCAGCAAAAATTTAGATCCCCTAATAAAAAACCCTTCGTCCCTGCCCCTTGGTGGGACGAATCTTGCGACCAAGCCGTCGAGATAAGAAAACGAACCACCGGGGAGTACAGACGAAATAAGTCATATCCCAATTATTTAGAAATGAAAAAAGCGGAAGCTAAGGCCAAGCGATCCTTTAATATAGCACGCAGAAGTTCCTTCAGAAAATTCTGCGATTCCTTGGATAGAATGACTCCTATTTCGAGAATCTGGAGAGTTGTCAAGTGTTTTAAAAATCGTTTCACTCAACCGGCAGTGGCCTCCTGTTCGGCAGACGTAGAAGTTATTGCCAAGTTGCACTCTTTAATAGACGAACAAACCCCCCCGACAGTTTTTCATGACAAATTCCCTTCCGATTTCAGATCCAATGAATTTCTTGAAGCTCCTTTTTCTAAAACAGAATTGGAAATTGCTATTTCCTCGCTCAAAAAAAAATCCGCGCCTGGCCTAGATAAAATTGACTATAATATCATCAGACATCTCCCTGAAGAGGCAAGATCTGCCCTTCTCCTAATATACAATAGCATATACAGATCCGGGTTATTCCCTCCTACATGGAACAACTTTCTAGTAATCTTCATTCCAAAATCAACTCCTGGTAAATTTCGCCCTATTTCACTCGCCTCTTGCCTATTTAAACTTATGGAAAAACTAATTTATAATAGACTAATTTGGTATTTAGAACACAACAGGTATTTATCACCCTCCCAATTTGGTTTCAGAAAGGGCAGGTCTTGCGCTGACAACTTGGCTATTTTAGCAGCAGAAGTCTGGAAAGGCTTTGCTAACAAGGAGGTCACAGCCGGTCTTTTTTTAGATTTAAAGGGAGCCTTCCCGAGCGTCATCCCGCAAATCCTGGCGGAGGACCTACGGGACATCGGCATCCCCGAGTCAATGGCTAGATTCGTATACGATTCCACTGCATGTAAAAATATTTTTTTCCAAATTAACGGCGATTTAGTAGGTCCTAGAACCAGCACTGTGGGGCTCCCTCAGGGAAGCATTCTCAGTCCGATTCTTTTCCCAGTTTACACAAGAAAATTATTATCTATCATCCCTAACAATTGTACCTTAATTGAATTTGCAGACGATATAGCTATTATTAGCAGATCCCAGAACCCTGAACAATGTGTGGCTTCTCTCCAAAGATGCGCAGACCTTCTTTCCGACTTTTTAGCTGGAAGGGGTCTCGAGATCTGCCCAGAGAAGACCAAACTAGTTCTCTTCTCAAAACGGAAACTAGACTTCAATAATAATTTGCTTTCTTTTAACTTAAATAATATTCCAATTTATCCATCAGAAACAGTCAGATTCTTGGGAGTACTATTGGATTTCGAGTTCTCCTTTGATGCCCACTTTGCTTATCTAACCGAGAAATGCCGAAAAATTTTAAACATCTTAAAGGTCCTTAGGGGCGTCTGGTGGGGAGCGGATCCTTATATTCTTTTAAAAATTTATGACTCACTGATCAGAAGTAGCATAGACTACGGCTCTCATATCTATACATTTAAGCACGAAAAATTTTTTAGTAAACTAGAAAAAGTTAGAAATCAGGCTATCAGATTAGCCATAGGCTATAGAAACAGTACTCCAATTAACGTTATGCTAGCTGAAACTTGCGAATCCCCTTTAAAGAAACGATTTTGCTATTTAGCAAAAAGATATCTCTTAAGATCATTTTCTCTTCATGAACATTCCCTATCAGACAGCCTCAGGGAACTTTGGAACTCCACTAACCAAACTAATAGATTTCGCATTAGAGACATTTTTGTGCTATTTAGAGCTTACGATAGGGTTGCCAATTTTAAGCATCAGATTCGAAGTTCGGAAACCCACCCCTATTTTGAATTCCCCTATTCCGATCATCTCTACGAGCCTGGGGTCGAGTTTGGCATAGGTCGCTTAGTTCAGAATTGCCCAGATCCAGAGGCTCTTATTCAAGACTTCACAGACTCGAAATTTCCAAACTTCATTCAATTTTATACAGATGGTTCCAAGTCGGAGATAGATGAGGCAGCTGGATTTGCCTTCGTCTGTCCTTCGACTGGAACCACTCTTTCCTGGAAAATCTCTAACTTTGCCACTATTTTTACAATCGAAGCATACGCGATTTTGTATACCTTAGACTACATAATAAAAAACAATATTATTAAATCGGTCATATTTTCAGATTCCTTAAGTGTCCTTCAAAGTATAGCAGCAGTTTGTCCTAGCGAAATTAAATCTTTTATCATTTTCGTAATTAGAAATAGATTAGCGACCTTGGCCGGGCTCGGCCGCACGGCCGCATTGGTTTGGATCCCCGGTCATAAGGGAATTCGAGGAAATGAACGAGCCGACCAGGCGGCCAAGTTAGCCGCTGGTACCGGTCAGTTTCTTCCAGTTTCTTTACCCAGCACAGATTTCTTCAGTTCCGCCCGAAAATCTTTTCTAGACAGCACCAGGGATTATTATTCTAAAGTTGGGGAAAACAAGGGTGTTCATTACACCCAACGTTTTTATCAACATAGACAAAAACCCTGGTTTGCCTCCTTCATTGCACCAAGAGAGTGGACAGTTTCTCTTTGTCGCATGAGGAGTAATCACTATTCTCTCAATGCTAGCTTATTCCGCAAAAATATCATCGATTCAGATCGGTGCCCCTGTAACCCTGATATTGAAGAAGACCTGGACCATATTCTCTGGGCCTGCCCCCGTTTCAATAATATTCGAGATTCCCTAATAAAGGGTCTCTCCAAATCATTAAAATGCCCTCCACCCTTTTGTAGTTATCAATTTTTAAACAATCCATCTGTGCGAGTCGTCTCGCACGTATTCAAATTCCTAAAAGATGCTAATCTTAAAATCTAAATTTTCAATTTCAATTTAGACCCTAAATTTAAATTCAAATATGCCGCCCGCATGCACAGAGCGCATGCGCACACCATTTTTTCTCTCCCTTCGGGGCTTGATAATCCTGTTGGGAGAACATTCCACTGTTACAGATATATCATTGGGTAAAACCCAACACTAGTTCGTGGCCAGGTGTACAAAGCGATACGATTCGCACGTACAGTGCCAACGAGGTCGCCTATAGGCTACCTATATTAAAGAAGAAGAAGAAGAAGAAGATAGATAGTGATTGGTCCATTGGTTAAAGATGGTTGAAAGTGCGGAAGTGCAGCATCTTTTAAAAGGTTTAAAAGTAGCAAGTAAACAAATAAATAGTATGCTGTGAAAATGAATGTTAAAATTCGTGTATTTGGAAGATGTGCAGTGAAAAATTGTAAAAACGCTTTAGTACAGCATAAACAACAAGAAAAGTGTAATAATAGTGATAGAAAAGTGACTTATCATCGGTAAGTTATTTGCATGGACGTAAGAATTATTTGAGCTTCTGAGGTTATATTTTTTTAACTATGAAACGTTTATAATATTATAAATTAAATGACTAGGAAAGAAGACAAAAATGGGCTAATGCGTTACAAATAAGGGAAGAAAAAGTGATAGATGAAATTCGAGTTTGCTCGGATCATTTTTTTGAAAAAGATTTCGACAGAAGTTTGTCGATTGTCAGGCTTCGAGAAAATGCTACTCCATTTATAAGTAAATTTTTTAGCAAAATATAAGTAACAAAGTTTAAATATAAAATACATTTTTCCTTGATAAATATATATAGTAATAGAAAAGGGTATACAGAAAGACAAAACTTAAGTTATTAATTCAATAATTTTTTAGTACTTTTGTTATTAATCTTTTTTTATGAATAAAATCGATTACGGATATATTTATATATCCTATTAATTTATTTATATTAATCTCATTAATTTTTATGTGAAATAATTGTTACTTCAATTATTTACAACGATTCTAGTTTAGTTTCATAGAAATAATATTCAGCATTCCCTTTCAAATAACGCGCGGCTCATGTGGCTCATGCGCGTACTATTAGCCAATCAAGAATTATCCCCCGAAAATATGGTAGTTACCTCGTCCCTCCCGATGTACCAAAGCGACCCCCTTGTCTAAGATGGGACTTTGTGCTCCATCCCGTTTAATTTTTACATCCATGCGCCCGCAATAGTCACCAATTGCCCTACCTCAAATGTAACATCGATTGCGCATGCGTATTGCGCATAAAATAATATTTTTTTAGCATTTTAAATTTCGCGCGTATAGGAACCAATCAGATGCCGAGTGCTTATGACATGCGCAGTGGTATCAAGTTGCAATTGAGAGAGCAACTGGCGTCAGTTGGTGACTATTGCGGAAGTAAATTGGTGATTATAGCGAAATTGTGACTATAGCGGTGGTGACTATTGCGGAAGTCAAGTGTATTTCGTTTATGTAATTAGACGCGAAATCAAGTGCGCGAAATCGCGAAATCGACATCTTCCAAATCGAATCGAATGATTTTCTCTCTAGCGAATCGCGTAAGAGATTTAAGGGAATGATGACATGTGATTGGTTAGAAAAAGGCGCCAAAATGGTTGAGTATCATACTTACCATATGAGCAAAATTAAATAACAAAGGGTTTTTGTATTTTCCCATAATTATTTTTTTTCAAAAAAATAAAAACACGCAGACGTTCATTTTCGCGTTCTTTACGTCTGTGCACTATTATTTTTTGGAAACAGGAAAAATAGTGGGAAAAAACTCGGTTTATCTATATCTGCTCATATGGTAAGTAATACATGTCCTTTTCTATTATATTGCTCCATCTCTCTTGTCACGTGACCTCAAGACCTATCGTAAATTCCGCGCGCTCATTTGAATTTGATTTCATTAATCATTTTATCACGAGTCTAAACTCGAAATATATCGAAAATCTTGGTTTTAAAAAAGCATTTATATACACTCGAGTCTCCCAAATCTCAACTTCCCAAATCTCAAGTTCTCCCAAATCTCAAGTCAAGTTTCTCTCAAATGTCAAGTCCGTCTTTCCGAAGAATCACCTGATAACCACTGCGCAGGCGTGCACGCATGCGCAGTGGGGCTGTTTGAAATTTGAGGACTTGACATTTGGGAGAACGTCTGGCCAAAATTTCTTGACATTTGGGAGACTCGAGTGTAGTAATATTTAAAATAAACAATTTAATAATTTATTATGACTAATTAATAAATTAATTTAATAATTAATTAACCGGTTTTTCAAATAATACTGTAAAACTATAAATGCTGTAGTTTTTTTTTTAGAAATTGAAACTATAATTAAAGATCCATAGTACAGTAAACATAGTTAATTTTGAAAACAATCTAATAATTACTGTTTTTTATAACGTAAAATAGATGTTGTATCAATAGTTTATAAAGTATCAGACTTTAAAGAAATATGAAGTATCATAAGTTATAAACAAAAACAGTGGGTAATTATATTCTTCTAAAAATTTACTACATTTACTGTTGTATTGGATGTTTAAGTGAGGTTTCGCCTTCTAAAAACAAACTTAAGAAATTTACAGTTTTATAATAATATTTAAAATAAACAATTAATTAATTTCATGATAATTAATTAGTCGGTTATTTCAATATAATACTGTACACAACTATAAATGTGGTATTTTTTTTTATAAAAAAAGACCACAATTAAACATCAATACAACCGTAAACGTAGTTAACTTTGAAAAGAATATAACTATTTTTTCTGAGAATTAATAATAAATACTTATAGTTAACTTTAGTAATTCTGATATCCAATTACTTATTTGCAAATAAGCAAAAAAACATTTTTGTCATTTAATAAACCCAATTCGAAATTATTAAGCCTGATATTTTTATGGCTTTTCCAGAATTTTCTTTTGGCAAATTTTGACGCGCTATTTTATTCGAGAAGAAAAATATCCAAATCGTTTAGAATAATAATAAACGGGGATGTAAAAACGAGATAAAAAAAGGAAACGAGATTACTAAAAAGTATAATATTTTATTGAAAAAACCGAGTACTTATAAACATTAATTAAAGTCTTCGAGACAATGAAAATAAAACAACAATTTGTTCACTTGGTCAAAAAAAGAAGAACTCTCAACATTCTCATCTATCGCTCTTACGATTACCAGTCGTGAATGAGAAAAAAGTCTTATAGGAATACGTAATCTACGTTGTAAATCTTGCTTACATTTTCAAAACTTGTAGCCCAAAGATGAGAACATAAATCCTTAAACAGTAAGAAATTATACAAAATACGTTGCCTATCACATCTTAGAAATATCACTTCTCTGATTTTTATCAAACTGTTAATGTATTTAAAAAAAGACAGAAAAAAAAACGATGGCCGGTGAATGACACAATAGGAAACACTTATTCATGAATCTAATCTAAGAGAGTCAAATGATTCAGAAATTTTTTTCAGTCAAATATGCGTCGAAAATCGGGGTCGTGGCAGATCTCCGAAAACTGTGTCACCATGAACACTTTTTGCGAGGGCCTTGATAGAAGCTCGGATGTTGTGTAAACCTACTGATTCCTAAAAAAAGAAAAATTAATGAATTTAACAATAAATAATAATAAGAGGGAAAAACAGGAGAAATTGGATATATGTGGATATATGAGCGTTTTTAGCGGAAATCGTTTAGGAATAAAATCTGAAAGAACATTTTCATATCTCAGAATTAGAATTCAAATCATTAAGAATTATGAAACCAAGCTCATCTAACTTGAAATTTCGATTTCCTCATTTTAGGCCATAAATAATGTAATTAGTAATTAAATACTTTTTCGTTCTGTAGTGATTAACGATTTTTAAATGTAATTATAAATACGGAGCGAAAATTTCCTAGTTCTAATACTTTTTTTAAAAAATGGTAATATTGAATATTGAAATATTCTGCTGAATACTTTTATTCTATTTATATATTATTTATTATTTTATTCTATTTATACTAATATTCTATTGAATATTTTTCATACAAATATACAATACATTTATACAATGTTTTTCCACGAAAAATAGTTGACTTTTTGTTCAATAAAGTGAATTTTCAATTAAATACTTAAATTTTTAATGGAGCAGTTGAATTTTCGACTGAAAAGATGGATTTTCAATAAAAAATAGTTGGCTTTTAATCTAAAAAAGTGAATTTTTAACTAAATAATTAATTATTTAACAAAGAAATTAATATTTCAATTTAATATTTCAAAAATTTCAAGGTGAATTCGAAAAAATTAGTAACAAATTCAAAATAAATCCAAATAATTCATGATGAATTCTTAAATTCTTTACACTTCATTGAAATTCATCATGAATTCTTTGCAATTGATTGAAATTCACCTCAAATTTTTTAGAATTCTGAGAAATTTACTTTAAATACTCTGGAAACTTTGGGGTGAATTTCAAAGAATTCAATGTGAATTCCAGCTGGTTTTCAAAGAATTAAGGGTGAATTTCAAAGAAATCTTTTGATAAGTCTTAAAACTGAACAATTTTAAATTTATAACGATGACAAAAAGAAAAATAAAAGCATAAAAACTCAAAGAAATTTAATTTTGAACCGTTTTGAAATTAAAAGATTTTGGATTGTGAGTTTTAAAAATTAAGTAATGAGGATTACAGCAGCATTAAAAAATATCTAATTACAATATTTATCAAGTAAAATGAAGAATTTGAATTTAGAGATTAGGATTTTGACCCAAAACCCTTAAATCTCTAACATTTGAACTTACTTTGTCGTCCTCGTCATCATCCCCCGTTCGTCTACCAAAAGGTCTAAAATCAGGCACGCTGACTGGCAGAGACTTGGCCAACATCGGATAGCCTCTTTTCTGGCTTCTAGGTACATGAGCCCCATCACTTTTCACAGATTCTATTTTAAAAAATCCGAAAATATGTTAATAATCTTCAATTAAATTTTAATACCAATCGAAAATAATAGATCTTCAATTTTTAAATGCAAAAATGGATTTTATAGAAGCTGGAACTTAGGTTCTGCTTTAAAAATTAACTCACCATCTGTATCAGACTCCAAATCCGAGGAGAGTTGACAATCATCTGAATGATCGTTGTCATCCATACCTTCGAGGAGAAAAAGAGCTTCCGTATCATAACTATAACTTGGCTTCGTTCGACCGGTTGCCACAGAGTCTGTTTTATCGAAATGACCATTCTGTAAAATATAGAAATTTTTTTTTAATTTTAAGAAGTATTCACGGGACTTTTGAGTAGAAATGTGAAATTTCATTTGCTTTGAAGTTTAAAAAAATTTCTCTTAAAGGTTTTCAATTTGGAATACATACTTTAAAAGTTGTTTTTCTTTTCTGAAATTGAACGTCTTGCAACGTCTTCCAAAGTATTTCGAACTCGAATCTTTTTTATTTCAATTCTTACTAATATGTCACAATTTCTCAATTTTGAATTGTTTATAGTTTCTTTATCTATTTACAACACCTTAGAAATATAAATTATAAAATTTGTAGAAGACTCTATAAAAATTTCGAAATCTCTACAATATTTTCCTATTTCGAGAAAAAAAAGGACTTACAATATTGGCATTGATGGACGGTTCTGACGGTTCTGTTTGCTGAGTGACAATGTTCGATTCAATGATGCTACTTCCACTCGAACTGGCTTCATTTGGTTGCCTTACGGGGACTGCATCTGTCGCTGAGCTCGACTCGCTCGTTTTTAAACTCTTTGTTCGTCTCCTAGGCTTTACAGTCGGTTTAGATTTCTCCTCCTTCTTGCAAATAATCCTGTAAAAAATTCCATTATATTTAGTTACTTGCTTTTTGTTTCTAATAAGACCGAATCCATTTCTAATCAGGCAGGTTCTACACTTGAAGTTGTAAAATCTCTCGGGGACGAAATATGTTTCTTTTATTTTTTAGAGAAAATTAAGCGACACGTATGTTTGTGATTTGTAAAAAAAAAAAAATTTACGGAATTATGCGTATTTGAATTTTTGGCTTTGTTTAAAAAAAAAAACCCAGTTTTTTTCTTTAAAGTTATAAAAATTTTGACGCGGGCTAAACAATTTTTATCGTCAGAAAATTATTTTTCATAAAATCGAATTTTCAAATTTTTTGCTGAAACAATTTAAGTTAAAATAATAATGCCAAGACAAAAAATTGTTTAACTAAAAAATTTTTTAATTCAATATATTTAAATATATTTCACATTTATCCAGACATTTTTCAACAATTTACAAAAACTTCGTTTGAATCTCAGTTTAAAAAATAAATAATACCTGAGCTCACATTTTCAGATTTTTATAAATATATAATGAATTAAAAAACATTTTAGTCAAACAATTTTACTTAAATATTGAACAAAAATGGTGGGTATTTCCTTAAGCCAAGAGCGAAGAGAGAATTTTCTTGTTTATGAAAATTGAATTTTTTTACTTTTCTCAGAAAAGGTGCAACATATCATAAATGAGTAAGAGAACTTTTTGTACAGAGAACTTTTTATAAAAATTTTTTCGTATCTATGAATGAATGATCGTTATGAAATTTTAAGGGGAAAAGATTTCTTAATCTCAAAAGATTTCTAGTTATTTTAGAGACTTTTACGATTTCAAAGGATTTTGATGAATTTTAAGTGCTTTTAAGGAATGTTAAAGCGTTTTGTGAAATTTTAAGGGAATTCAAAAAATTTTATGAAGTCTCAAAAAATATAAAGTGACATTATGAGAAATTTTTCAAAAACATCGAAAGCATTTTAATTTGAAATTTATAAATTTGAAAATCCTAGCCATCTTCTTCTTCTGAATTTTCTTTTAAATATTCACCTGGTCAATAGTCTATGATCCATATAAGCTTCTTCTTGAAATCGTTCCAAGAGCTTACGTTGTTCCATCGTAAAAGCTTGAATTTTCGCGTCAATAATGCGAGTTTGCATATCGATTGCATCCTGAAGTTGTTGCTGGAGTTGGCGTAGGGTATTTTGAAGACTAATCGGAATTTGAGAGACTGCAAAGAAAATTGATTTAGTATGCTAAGATTGCTGAGCTTCGATTAGGAAAATTTCTCTATTCAGAGAGCGTTTAAATCTAAAGTATGTAAAAGATAAAAGTGCAAAAACTCACTGGGAAACAGAGCCGGTGGCAAGAATGAATAATCCATGTCGTTTAGTTTCTTCCGGTCAATTACTATCTTAAAGACCGAACTGTAGTTAGGGGAAGTCCTCATATTTTCGATCTCCTCAGTTGACACCTGAAAATACAAAGATTGCAAATTAAAAAACTTCTGCAATTCCTTAAATTTCGCGCAAAAATTAAACTTGATTTTAAAAACTTGTCAGATACCTCAAAATTCATTAATAAAATCCTTCAACATTTTAAAATAAATAAAAAATCTTTAGAATCCATTAAAATTACATGAAATTCTTTAAAATTATTAAAAATCTTTTGGTAACCTTCCAAGTTCCTGGAAATTTCTTAAATATCTAAAAATTTCTTGAAATTTCTTAAATTTCAAAATCATTAAAATTCCGGAAAAAAATATTTTATATTAAAATTTCTTAAATTTCCTAGAAATCATATAAAGTCCATAAAAACCTTCTAAGGTTTCGGAAATACCACAAACTTTCAAATTCACAAAATAAACTTTTGAAATCTCTCAAAATTTATTTAAAACATCTTTTCATATTTTAAAATTCAACAAACTACCTCAAAAATCCTATAATGAAAATCTTTCGGGATCTTAAAATTCTTCTCCATTCCTTTTAAATGTTTTTAAACTTTTTGAAATCTCTTAAAATCTCTTAAGATCTTTTGCAATCTGGCGTTTTCTTAAAATTCAAGTGGTCAGCTCATCGAACGTGACATTTAATATAAAAAATAATCTTTAATCCTTTCATAAAGTAATATCGTATTATTTTTTACTTTAAATTGCTTGTTTTTAACGTTTTTGTAGACGTTTGTAATCCTCTCGTATCAGACAAGATTAGATTGTGGAGATTTAGATCAGGAAAGAAAAACAGAAAAGCAAGGAAATTGCTAATCGCAAAGTTAAAAATAATTCTTGTTTCGAGCGCTTTTCACTTGTTTTCTGTTTTGTTTGGATTGGGCAACAATAGGATTTACGAGTGGAATGATAAAAGCGTGGAAAACAATTTTAGAGAGATTAAGATATAAGTTTTTACTTTCACTAAAAAGTGAAAAAAAAAGTTTTAAATTACAGAAGAATACAAATAAAAGAATACAAAATAATAAGGTTGAAATTGTGAACGTTCAAATAAACGAATTTTTGCATTAATTGCATTTTAAACTAGAAACAATTTTAAAATATTGATTCATTTGCTTTGAAAATATTTCTACGTGAAAGAAACTTGCAAGGCTTATTTTTATTTTTAGTTAGAACAATATTTCTGGATAAAATAGCATTGGGAAAAAGTAATTTGTTTATTTTTGAACGTTCAAAACTTTCGGTACATTACAAGAGATTTTAAAAAGTTTAAAATGTTTTTTTTTCTAACTTACAATCATTTTTGGGTTGATCAAAACCATTGTAATTCCCCCTTCTGTATTTACTGCGTGCGTATACATTGAACAGTTACAGCAGTAATGAGTCTGCCATGAACCTATGGTTTTGCACTCGAGCAGAGCAGCTTGTTCTTTTGTTATTACTTCCAATTCTGGAACTGTTGCTACTCCCTGTAAAAAAAAGGAAAAGACATTAGTGATAACAATAAAAGTATAAAATAAGAATTAAATACATAATGAAAGAGATCGACATTTTCTATGTCTAAAAAATGTATTACAAACTTTAGAGGACTAATAAAAAATATAGAAAAATAAATAAATGAATGTACGAAATTGAAAATTTTGGACATACTTTTTCCGAAAATTCCAAAACCCCGAATATGGGAAAATACCAAAAAAAATAATTCACAAAAATTCAAATTCCCGAAAATATAAAATAACCGGAATTCCAATTTTCTGAAAATATAAAATACTCGAAAATTAAAATTTCCAAAAATTCAAATTCCCGAAAATTAAAGAAAAAACTTTGTTTTTTAAATTTTTTGGGAATTTGAATTTTCGGGTATTTTATATTTTCGGGAAATTGAAATTTCAGAAAATTTGAAAAATGTCAAATCAAGAACAAAGGAATTCAACTTTAAGGGTGTTGGAGCCAAGTTCTAATCTAAAAATTCGATTTCTTCATTTTACTCAACAAATATTAAACTTTGAATTTTTTCCTTCTGTAGAATTAATCAATTTTTAATTAGAATTGTGCGTACAGAGCGATAAAATATCTAATTCAAATATTTTTTAGTAAAATGAAAATATACAATTTTGAAGTTAGATTTTGAATTCTTCGTTTTATGCAAAAAGTATCGAAATTAAATATTTTTTCGCTCTGTATGCAGTCTTATATTTAAAAAAAGATTAGTGCTACAGAGCGAAAAAATATTCATCTATGATTTTCGTTGAGTAAAATGGAGAATGAAATTTTGAGCTTAACACTTGGGTCCAACGTCCTTAAAACAGATAAAAAATAAATAAATTTTTAAAAATTGAAAATTTCAGAATTTAGAATTGAAGTTTTTATAAATCCAACAGTTTTGGATACTAGAATTTTTGTTAATTTTGTGGATTCGTTTACTTTCACTTTCGGAAGATTTGAATTTCATTAATATCTAAACTTTTTCCAAAAAATCATCTGAATAGAAAAAATTATAAAACCTCCAAAATATTGAAATCTATTTAAAAAAAATGTTTTGAAGTCAAGAATTCCAAAAATTTTAACAACTTCAAATCAAGAAATTAATTTAATAATAATTTTTAAAATAAATTTTTAAAAATTGAAAATTTCGGAATTTTGAATTGAGATTTTTAAAAAATCGACAATTTTGGATATTTTAATTTTTGAAGAAAAAAACGGTTATAAAACGTATAAAACCTCCCAAATATCGAAATTTGGAAGCCTATTTGCAAACAAAAAAAATATTCAAATCAAGAACAAAGGATCGACTCAGAAATATATCGAAGGTGTAAAATTTTGGAGTTTTGAAGTCGAATCTAGCTAAAAGTTCCAAAAATTTAATCAAACATAGAAAGAAATTCTAAACTCCGAAAAAATCCAAACTTAGTAGCTAATTTCCCCTCCCAAAAAAAGGTTCGAAATCAATACTAAAAAACATGTTTCAAATCAAAACAAAAGAAACTCCAAAAATTTCCACTGTCTTATATTTTACTTGTTTTTAAACTTCTAATAATTCCACTGAAACAAAACACTAGCGATTATATTAAACCGGCATTCAAGTCGAGACGTTCCTTAAATTCGAGAAATTATTCTGCAAAAAATTCAATATAGTTAATTATAATAAACAAAACCTCTCACCTCTTGAAAAAAGGCGTCGAGTTTTTCGGCAGGCGTTAATCCAACGACATCTTCGACATTGACCTTTTCCAAGTTTGTGCTCCTTGATTTGATCGTCACATTCAGACACTTGCAGGCGAAATTCATCTTTTCGGTTCGTTTAACCTCTAAACTAAAAAACTTTACACTCTTTCCTTCTAATCAAGTCTCCGAACACTTTAAATTATTCCCCGAAAAAAAGATGCTGATCACTGCTGAGACATCGTACAAAATCGTTCGCCTCACAGAGGAACAAACAAAATCTCGAAAAAATTCGGATCCTTTCACCACAGTCAATAATTATTTCATTCACTCGCCAAGGAAATTAAACTCCCGAGAGAAAACAGAAAATGCCTCTTTGCTTATTGACCGCGTCTTATCAACTCAACCTTCGCCACTCTAAGGTGGAAAACACGATTCGAACTTCAGAGAGTTTACCCCAAAAAAGGTCCAAAAACGACTCTTCTCTTTTAGGTTCAAGAAAAACAAGTCGACGAAATTCCGTTTTCTGGATTTTTCGCCGAGATTAAATCGCGAGAGCTCTTGTGTTTTTGTGTTCGACACGCAGCGTCGACGACTCTTCTAAAATATCCGAAAATTCTTATTCGTTCTACACTAAAAATAACGCGGAGAAGAAAGAATAACAGAGAGAGGAGAGAATAATTTATGGCTGATGTGTACCTGACAAAGAGCACGCGAGAATCAGTAGCCAGTACTGATGTGCCGTGACCGTTGTTACCGCGTCAGTGACGGTAAATTTTTCTTTTACGTAAAAATTTACCGTAATTGGTAAATTTTTGGTAATTGTGGTAATTCTCTAAATATAAATTTTTTTTATATGCAAACAATTAAACTTGAAAAATT
>CAJFCP010025945.1:15858-33531 GCA_904066005.1 Synergus itoensis | reverse complement strand
AATTCGCTATCTCTTTCTAAAGTCTGTTACGCTTCGGCAGCCCGCAAAGCTGACTCCAGGTAGTATATGCTCGAAGCGCAGGATACTTAATCGAAAAACACGTGTTTTTCTTGTGTTCTGCTTTTTCTGTGTCATTTTCTCCCCGTTTTGTTATTGTTTTTAAGGTTTTCAAGTTTAAAGTTAATCGAGTTTAATTCATGGAAATAATGGATTCACAATTCAAGTATATATGAAAACCTATTTATTTATATATCTAGATTTAGCTCAAGATTTATTTTTCTATAAAAAATCGCATTTTTGGAAGTATTTAGAGGTTTAGGAATTTAAGATTTTCAGGTTATCTTTTGCGGATAGTTGTAAAGGTTGTAAAACTGTTTTTTAAATTAATTATTACTTTTTATCATTACAGTATTATAAATAAATGTTTATTTTCACGATCTCCGGATTTTTTTAGATATAGAAACCAATTGACTTATTACATTCTTTTAGTTAATTAATTTAATTTAAATTTAGTTAGTAAATTTAAAGTAATTAATTTAATTTAAAGATTTTTAAACTAACATGTTCAGTTTTTAATGCTTCATTTTCTTGAGAAAATAATATTGGCAACAAATTGTTTTTTGTAATAAAAGAAACAACTTTAATGTAAAATTTATTTAAATTTAGTAAATTGATATTACTTTAATTATTAAATGATAATTTAATTAATTTATAATTTTTATAGGAATAAAGAAAACTAAATAATTAAAAATTATTGAATTAAAAAAATATCTAAAATACAATAAAGTTAAAAGTTTTCCAATTATTATAAATGGATATTCAATAGGTTTAATATCAATACAAGTTAATATAATAAAAACATTAATAAATGATCAATAATAAACAATACCATTTAAAAACAAAATTTTATCTGTTTCTATGAACAATTTTTCTACTTATTATTAAAACTTTCAAATTTTTGAAAATATGGGACGACTGAAAATTCCCGAAAAGTGAAATTCCTAAATAAATAATTACCGAAAAATAAAATTTCTGACATAAAATTAGCGACAATATAAAATTCCTGGCACTAGAAAATTTCCTCCAATGAAAAATTCCCGAAAAGATCTCTAAAAATGCTTGAAAAATATTTTTAAAATATGTACTGAATGATTAAAATATTTGTTTAAAATGTGTATGTAAAATATTTATTTATTTATTAAAATAATTTTTTCGGGAATTTTGTTTTGTCAATTTTCGGTCGGGAATTTTATTTTTCGGGAATTTTCAGTCGAAACTATATTAAAAATCTTTGTATATTCATTTAATTTTCTGTTATTAATAGGATAATTCATCCAGTCAAATATCTTCGGCATCATCTTGTAAGTATAGCACCAACGATTAAGATTGTTAAGGAATTTTTAAATCTTTCTAAAATAAATTTATTTATAATAGGCTCAAGACATACGACCCGATGGCAGGGATTTTATGTCCTTTCGTCCAGTTAGCATTAACGTTTCATCGATAAAACAGGCCGACAGTTCTTGTATTTTTAAAGTTGGAAACACTACCGTAATTTGTGGAATTAAAGCTGTAAGTTTTCTGCTTTCATTTATTTGATAAGAGTTATAAAGAACTTCCTAAAAATAATTTCCAGTTTATTAACTCATTTCTGACTACTTTCGAGAAAGAAAATTAAATTAAGCTTTATTTTTTTTTTTCAGGAACTGAGCGCACCAAAAGCCTTAAATTCAGATTGCGGATACGTAATAGTAAATGTAGATTTACCTCCACTTTGTTCTCCAAAATTTCGTCCTGGGCCACCGAGTGAAGAAGCTCAATGTGCCACAAAAATAGTAGACGAAATTTTGATGAATTCCTCTATTTTGGACTTGAAAGATCTTTGCATTTCTAAAGACAAATTAGTCTGGGTTTTGTATTGCGATCTCGTTTGCGTCGATTATGACGGTTCCGTAATTGACGTTTGTGTCGGGGCTTTAATGGCTGCACTCGATACTTGTAAGTAATTCACCTATCTGGGAAAAAAAAATAAATGAATAAAAATGTTCAGTAAATTTTAAATTTTGCGTAAAAATGTTTTTTTTTCTCTTTTTTTCAGTAACTTTACCGGAAGTTACATATGACGCAGAAACGAAACTCATAGTCACGCATCCAGTGAATAGAAAACCTCTTCCGTTGAAGCCTATCACAGTTTCGACCACATTCGTTGCTTTCGACGAGTAAGAAAACAATCATTGGTCAACAAAATATGACCTATGTGTTCATGGAATGAGATATATAATTTTCAGAGTAATTTTCTGTGCTGAATCCAAATCTGACCTCTGCTTTTTTTCCAGCACGTCAGGTGTTTTACATCATATTTTGCTTTCCGTTTAAAAATTTCTTCGCCTTTTTATCATACGATTTGTGATTTTTCGACAAAATGGTTAACTCAAAAAATCTCAAAAGCCTGATCTGCTGGGAAGAAACAGAGATCAGATTTGGGTTCAACACAGAAACCTACTCTGGAAATTATATATTTCATTCCATGAACACATAGGTCATATTTTGTTAACCAGTGGAAAATAGTGAAAATGAATAAAGAAAGTTTTACTCTTATTTACTAATTATTCTCAAACAGGCGGATATTAATTGTCGATCCGACAGAAGATGAAGAAAGTCTATCTCAGAGTCGAATAAGTGTTGCCGTAAATGCAGACAATATGTATTTCGTTCACAAATCAGGTAAAAAGATTTTAAAAATAAGAAGAAAATCACTCAGATTGTAAATAGTACAATTTCTTTTTTAAACAAACTTATGGGATAAACAAAGAAACACAGAAAGAAGTTAACAGGGGAAGTTAAACAAATTTGAATAGTGAGCGTTTAAAGTTGACTTGCTTTTGGAATTTGAAAATTTTGAATGATTTTAAAATCACCTTGTTTCAAAGTTTGAATCAGAAATTATTCAATTTCGAACGTTATTGTAAATTCGTTTGAAAATAAGATGATTTCAAATGAAAATTACAGATTAAAAGCATTCGAAATTAAACAATTTTCATTTTTAAGTTAAGTTCAATTGTTCAATTTCGATTGTTATATATTAAAAATTATTTGCATTTGGTTTAAACGGTTTTTAATTCAAAGCCTTAAGAATAATCAAAATATCAATAAATCTTTCAGGCGGAGGTTCAATGGCTGAAAAACTAGTGATGAAAAGTATAACAATGGCAAAAAAGAGGGCAGAAGCAGTAAAAAAATTGATAGAAACCGCCACTGCTCCCTTCAAAAAAATCTAGCTCGAATAAAACATTTTTACTCGTTTCAATTCTACGAAATTGAACATTTTATTCTCAAAGATTCCTTATTCCTATATGCGATAGCAAAATAAATTAATACCTAGGCTAACTTAAATTACCTTTCGTGACACAGTTTTTCTTTATAAACTACATGAGGCAGTTTTTTTTTTTTTTAGTACAGACAAGTTTTCTTCATGACTCGTAAAAACTCTTCCTGGGAAATTTCCCCGTCGCCGTCTCTGTCAGCCTCCTCGATCATTTCCTGAAGCTCTTCGTCGGTGAGTTTTTCTCCCAATTCTTTCGCGACTCTTTTCAGATTCTTGAAAGTAATTTTTCCGGTATCGTCGTCATCGAATAGACGGAAAGCCTTGAGGACCTCGTCCTTCGTGTCCTTCTCGGACATTTTAGAGGACGTAATGTTAAGGAACTCTTCAAAAGACAATGAACCGAGACCGTCGGGATCAACACTTGCCGTTAATTTTTTTATTTCCTCTTTCTTTGGCTCAAATCCAAGGGCCCTCATCGCAACTTTCAGTTCTTTTGTTGCGATTTTTCCGCTTCCATCGGGGTCGAAAAGGTCGAAAGCTTCTTTGATGTCGGCTTTTTGTTCTTCCGTGAGTTCAAATTTGGCGGGGCCTTTCTTTCGAGATCCTCCTGTTGCGGGTTTCTTCGTTGTTGATGCCTGTTAAGTTATTTTTTTTTTACAATATAAATATAATATATAATGTAGAGCTTAATATAAAACTGAACATCCATATGAATGTATTTGTGTTCCAAATAGACGTCTACACCCTTCAACCTACTGAAACCAAATTTTGCAGGACTTCATAAATTTGAATTGGGGATTTTTTAGATATTTGAAATTTACTTATGAATTATAAAAAATTGTTTTAAATATATTTAAATTTCTTTAAATCCTTCAGTCTTTTCTCTTTAAAATCCTTAAATTCTCTTTTAAAATCCCTTCAAATTCTTTGACATTCTTTCAACCTTTTGTAAATCTCTTAAAAGTTTCTGAAATATTTTAGTTTTTTTTAAGTCTCCTAAAATCAATATGCATTAATATGACTATAAACCTCTTGAAATTCGTTATTAATTCGTAAACTGTTTTAAAAGTCCTTTGAAATGTTTTAAAATCAAGTACAGTCTTTTTAAATTCTTTAAAATCCTTTAAATCTTCTATAAATCTTTTAAAGACTGTTCTTAAAATCACTTAAAATGTTAAAATATCTTGAAATTCTTTCAAAATGTCTTGAAATCGTTATAAAGATTTTGATATTCCTTAAAATCCCTTGGAATTATTATGAAATTTCTTCAAATTCATTAACATTCCTTAAAGTTACTTAAAATATCTTGAAGACTTAAAAAACTTAAAAATCTTTCACCTCTCTTGAAATCGATTGAAATTCCTTAAAGTATTTTGAGTTCTCTTAAAATCTCGAGAGCACCGCCGGGTAAGTTTTTTAGTATAAAAATGTTGATAAGGATTTATGTTACAAAATTCAACTCTAGCTTCAAAATGCAATCGCTTCATTTCTTCATTTTACTCAAAAAATACCACAATACATATTTTTTTTTTCTGTAATAATTTTCTTTCTTGCAAAAGATGCAGAGATTTATAGAGTGAAAAAATCTCCAATTTTAATACTTATTTTCGTAAAAGGAAGAGAATTCCGGGTAAAATTCAACCTTTTGGTGTTACGCAAAACGTATTAAAATTATTATTAAAATTACAGCTATTTATATGAAAATTCTCTATTTCAAGAATAGAAAGCAAAAAAAAGCGAAAAAGTATTATTCAGTTTAAAATAAAGACGTAAACATTTTTCTTGACTAAATTTGTCTAATAATTGTTTATAAAAGATTATTAATATAAAACAATGTATATTAATTTAATTTCAAACATTTCAAAATATACAAATTTTAAAGGTTATGAAAACTAAAAGAATTGTAAACAAAACATTTAAAAAGTAAAAGTACTTACCATATTTAATATTACAGAGCAAAATTGTTATCTAACGGTATAACTAAATTATAGGTCTCTCGAATTATAATCGTTATATGTAATAGATTGTTATTTTCATTCTCGGTTTCGATGGAAATCATATTTTCGTTGCTATAAACATTGTTTACATTTTATTGCTCAACTGGATTACTGGGGCCCCGTACTCTACTGCGCATGCGTTGCACTCGGTATCTGATTGGTTGCTATTCGCGCGTAATTTGAAATGTATAATATTTTTTAGCATTTCAAATTGCGCGCGAATAGCAACCAATCAGGTATCGAGTGCGACGCATGCGCAGTAGATTACGGGGCTCGAGTTGGGGCCACTGTTTTATTGTAATAATGGGAACCTACTTTATCGGTTGTAAAAAAAGCCGTGATCGTGATAGAAAATTAATTATTAGAGCTATGTGTGTTACCCTCGGTCGGTAAAGTCAAAAATCTGTAGACAGTCGATTAAATTCTGGGAACAGCTGGGAATCACTGGAATGAGAAACCTAAAAAAGAAATACGGAGTAGAGACAGCAAGCAAATTGTGATAGAGATCCATTTCTATAATTGTTTATTGATTTATTTAGTTTATTTAAACATATTTAGACTTTCAACTTTCAAGTGTTTCAAGAGAACTTATAGATAATAGGTTCAGTTTTGCAGAGAATTAAGAAAATTGTGTTTTCTTATAGATAATAGAAATAGAACTTAGATAATAGGTTCAGGTTTGCAGAGAATTAAGAAAATTGTGTTTTCTTCCTACTCTTTCTGCTGTTGAATTTGAAGTATGTATAGTATATACAAACATGACAAAAACATCATTTTCGAGACCAAAACTCATGCCAAAACTATAGAAACCAATAGAAACTTTTGGAGTTCGCCTTTAATTTGTTACATTCAGAGCTGGGTAAAATGGTTCTCAAAATTTATTTAAAATGCAAAATGCAAAATAGGTTTGCAAAATCCATTTAAAATGGAAAATAGAAAATGGTTTTCTATCTTCTATTTAAAATGAAAAATGCAAAATGCATATTTGAAATAGGTTAGTAAAAAATGCAAAATAAATTTTTATTATTTTTAATTATGTTTAATTTAATTTCCAAAGTCAGTTATAAATTATAATTACGAAAAATTTCATAAAGAATAATTATTATTCTTTGCGCAATAAGGCATACATGTCTTCGACTTTACACCGGTAAACAGGAATTTTGGGTCTGAGTTCTAAATATCATATTTTGATTTCTTTTACGAAACTAACTTTTTTGCTTTGCTTTCTCATAATTTTATTGTAAATTACCATTCAACGAATTTTTGTTATACACTTGAGTCACTTTTATTAAAAAATAATTATTTTTGATTGCAGTCAACCCAAAAACTTTAAAATTTACTTATCGGCGTATAAAACAGACAAAAGCAAACTTTATAAGTCAAAAATGAATAGTTTTGTTCTTTTCTATGTGCAAAATCAGAGAAAAAATTTTTTTTTGACGACCTGTGATTATCTAATTTGTCCAGAGCAGAACCAAAAAAAAAATGGAAAATAGTATTTTAAGTAGAAAATATGTTGAAAATCTATTTAAGATGGAAAATGCAAAATGGGTTTCTTCCTATTTAAAATACAAAATAGAAAATGGCATTTTGCATTTCAAATACCTATTTGAAATGAATTCATTTGAAATAGCTACCCAGCTCTGTTGAAATGTTTTATTAATAATAATGTTAAAATTTATGTCTATATTAATTCTTCGTAATTCTTTGTAATATACCTTTTCAGAAGTCGCACTCTAAATTCTTGGCGAATTTTTTTAATTCACCTTGAATTCTTTAGTGGAATCAAATACACTTGGTCGATGTACGATCGTTAAATTAATACAGGGTGCACAGTCTTCCCCTTTCTTATAGGAATTCCCCTATTTTGAGAGCTTTCCCTTTTTTTCTCCTATTTTCGAAAATCTTCCCCCCTTTCCCCTTTTTTAATTAAAAATGTCCTTTTCAGTTAATTTTCTAAATCTACACAAAATTATCTTAAAGTCGTTTTTCTTAATTCTACGAATTCTATAAGTCTATGTGACATATAGATTTATAAAAACATTTTTTGGTTCATGACTTTGAGAAATAAAAATCAGCAAAATTAAATTAAAGGATATTTCTGTTTTCCAACATTGTGGGCCAAAAAAACTTTAACGTACTTCGCTTAGATTCTTAAATACATACAAGTTAGATTAGAAATTCAAGATAAAAAAAATCACAAAATGTTTTTATAAATCTATATCTCACATAGACTTATAAAATTCGTAGATTGCATTAAGAAAAACGTGTAGACATTAATCTCTATTTTAAGATAATTCTGTTCCTCTAATCCACGTTGTAAACAAAACAATAATTATTAATATGCCTTTTGTGTAGATTTAGAAAATTGACTAAATAGAACATTATAATTATATAGAGATGAATAAAAATATAAAATTTCCTTAAAAATATTTTTTTTTCGTTTCTACACGCAAAAATTATTGTTTAATCTCTCCCCTTTTTTGTGAAAAAAAGCACCCTATTTTCCCTTTTTTGAACTCATTTTACGTTGTGCACCCTGTTTCTTTTAACAATTCTACTCCTCTTATTCTGGATCCTAAAAATGATAAATTCCCCAACCAAGACAACGAAGGACACTAATGATCCGAAAATAACGACATTATAAAGTTGTGCAGCTAATTGACTTATTTCTTTCGCTGAGCCTTCGGAAGCTCTTTCCTTTCTCTTTGCTTCGAACATTGCTTCCCTCGTGTAATCATCATTCCACTTTATCACGAGTCCACCTTCAATAACTCGAGAAATAACTGTGTTAAAACTGGTGACATAAGGTGAGCCCTTCTCAAGAATATAAGCCATTGTTGCTGACCAGAAACAAGGCTTTGCCAATTTCATAGTGTAGTCATTATGCTTCCTCGTCATCTGAACAACCATTTTTGACCAACTTTCAACCCCAGCACATGTGACATTCTGATATTTCAACAGAATCTTCGGACATTCGTTGCTTAGCAAGTACTCTGTGGTTTTCTTCTTCAGACTCAAGAGTGTGCCATCTTTAACATCTACAAATGTGTTAGAGATCAGATTTGGGTGCATCAAGAGGTGTAATCCAGATTTATCAAGATCTTCGAAACTATTGAAGGGCTTCTCAGAGCCAGTCTGCATTAAGATGTCAGTTAGCTGAGCGAAAACTGTTGATGAATAAGCGAGGGAGACAATAAGGCAGGAACCAAAAATAATCCTTTCGACTAATTGTGAACTTCCAGGCTCTCTTGAAAGCGCAACAGTCATGAGCATGCAGATGAGTTTCAGGGGATCCATGAGTTCAGGGTCAAACTTCATGAGGATTGTGGTTATCCAAACTACGAGGACAACTGCTGCAGTTACAAGCAATGCTTTGTAGGACTCTGTGCTTATCAAGATTTTTGTTTCCGGAATTATGGGAACGAGAGTGCAGCATTGTTCGACTCTAATGAAGCGGGATCTCTCCACCCTTTTGTGCATTGGAGATCTGAAGACGAAGGCCCCAGTGCTGATGAACTCAATGTTGCCCTCTTGCAGCTCTTTGAAGATGAGGGTGGCTGAACCTAAAATTTTAAGAAGGTTTAGTCAAATTGAAAATGTGTTCAACAATAAGAAGGATTAACCCTCGGAGAACTCACTGGGTCAATTTGACCCACAAAAAATTTTAGATCGAGAAACTCTTAAAGAAATTCGAAAAGTGAGGGGTCCTTTAGACTTTGGTAATATAGTTCCACTTTCCAACTATAGTTCTAACCACTTGGCATAATCTATAGTGTACTCAGCTCTCGTTGAGAAGCGCTAGAAAACGGTCTTGGGTCCAGGGTTGCAAAAATGATTAATTATCCATTTTTAATTACTAATTACATAAAAGAAATTGTAATTATAATAGAAATAATTAATAATTACAAAGTAAAAATTGTAATTGTACTCAAAATAATTAATAATTACGGAAGAAAATTGTAATTATATTCGAAATAATTAATAATTACATTAAATAAATTGTAATTATACTCTAATTAATTAATTATAAAAAATTTTTTTTTAATTTTTAATTATTCGGAAACCGAGAATTTATTTGTGTATTTACCTATAAAAGGGAAGAATGTTACTTTAGATCCCATTCGGTCGAGTTTACGATCACAAGTAATGATCATTTTAGTGCCTTTATAAATTTCGAAAGTTTTGAATTTTTATTCAAAAGCTATTTATTGAAATAATATTATTATTCATATCATTATTAATATTATAAGATTGAATTATTGTGAAATATTTTTATTTATACTTTGAGTGCTCTAACATTGTTTTTGGATTTAACATTTTTTAAGATTATTTTTAGTATAATTACAATTTTGTTTTGTAATTATTAATTATTTTCAGTACGATTACAATTTTTACTTTATAATTATTAACTACTTCGATTATAATTACAATTTTATATTGTAATTATTAATTATATTTTGAATAATCACAATTTTTCTATATAATTATTAATAATTACTCTAGTAATTTAATTACAGATGTAATTAATTATTTTGTTTGCAACCCTGCTTGGGTCAGCCTTGGTCAGCCTGATCCAGATGTGTATCAAAATGCGAAAAAATTTTCAGTAAAAACACTATTGAAATTTTTCAAAAATTTCGTATAATATCACTTTAAATCTTTTGAAATTTAAAATCACTTCAAACGACTTGAAATTCGTAAAAATCTCTCAAATTTATGACAACCTTGGAAATCTCTTAAAATTCATTTAAATTTCTTGAAATTCTTAGAAAATCTTAAAATTCCACGAAATCCTTTGAAATCCTTTGACTAATTGCTTTAAAATTTCTCAAAATCATTTCAAATCCTTTAAATTCCTCATAAAACTTCAAAATCTTTTAAAATTCCTAAAAATCTCTTAAAATTTCCTACAATTCTTCAAAAATCCAAAAAATATTTTAAAAATCTCTTGAAATATTTCAAAATTCCACGCGGAACTTTAATATCTCTTAGAATGCGTCAAAATCTCTTAAAATTATTGGAAACTTATTGAAATCCCTTAAAATTCGCTGAAATCTTTTGAAATTTTCAGAAATATCTTTAAATTTCTTAAAATTTAACCATAATTTTTAAAATCCTATAAAATATCATAAATTATTTAAAATCTATTAAAATTCCACGAAATCGTTTACAATTTCATAAAATCTCTTACGAATTATAAAAATCTTGTGAAACCCTTTAAAATTCAATAAGGAATTTTGAAATTCCCTAAAATACATTAAAATCTCTAAATAAAAGTTCTTGGAAACAAAAACCTCATAAAATCCTTTTAAAATAAAAAATAATTTTTGAAATTTTTTTTAATTCCACGAGGAATATTTAATATCTTTAAAATCATTTTAAAAAAGTCTAAATTTCTTTAAATTTTTACAAGTTTCTTAAAATTCTTTATAATTCTACGAAAAACTTTAAAATCTCTTAAAATTCTTGAAAACATCTTGAAATTCTATAAAATTCTACAAAATATTTTATAAATCATAAAAATCTTGTGAGATTCTTCAACATTTCAATCAAATCATCGAGAATATTTTATAATCCTTTAAAATTTCTTAAAATCCTGTATAATTCCATGAAAAACTATGAAATCCTTTAAAATAGGTAAAAAATCGCATGAAATCTTTCAAAATTCCATGAGGAACATTAAAATCTCTTAAAATTACTTTAAAAAATCAAAATTTCTTAAAATTCTTACAAGTTTTTTAAAATCCTTCAAACTTCCACAAGGAACTTTAAAATTCCTTAAAATTCTTTGAATTCCCTAAACTTTCTTAAATATCTCTTTTAATATTATACAAATCTCTTGTAATTCCTTTAAATTCCTAGAAATCTCTTAAAATATTTTAAAAGTATTGAAAATCTCTTGAAAACATTAGAAACCCAAAGAATCTCAAAGAATGCCTGGAAATTCTTTATAATCCTTCGAAATCCTTGGACAGTTTCTAAAACCTGTTAATAAACTATAAAATTATACGCAATACGACAAAAATAACATAATTAGCATAAATGTCAATTTCTATTTTCCCTGACAACTACTCGCGTTTCCCTGACATTTCCCTGACTTCTCTGACTTCCCTGACATGTGGCCACCCTTATATTGTGTAAATTAAATATTATGAAAAATAGAGTTTGGGGAATATTCATCCATAAATAAATAGTTCTGAATAACTTATTATTACCATTAGGTAAAATCTTTCCAAAAGTGTCGTACTTGGAAGTAATGAGATTAGCTTTAAAGTTGAGTGTATTCTCTATAGCCTTCAAGGTCATTCCATCAGTTCCCGTCACATCAATCACTTGACCAGCTTCATTCTTCTTCAGGTCACTTGCAGGTGGATGATGGATCATGGAAGTGTTCATCTTATAACCGTTCATATTTCTCAATTTCTCCGGGAAAAATTCGATTCCAGGCTTGTATTCCTCGTTGGTGTAGACGTCAGTGAAGGGGTTAAATCGATGGACAAAATACGAAACCCAGGTGATGATGTCTTCAGGAAGAAAGAAGGATCTCTTTTCCTTTTTAACAACGATATTCAGAATTGTATAGTCCAGTATTTTCCTCTTCCATGCGTATCTTAACTTGTCCCCAAAGTCGAGATCCCTCTCATGAAACTGAACCACGAGAATTTTCGGATCAACAGTATTGCATGAAAGCCATCGAAGCATGTCAGTGGCATTTTTCTCTTGAGGAAGAGAGTATCCGAAAGTGTTGATGTAAACGAAGAAGACGTTTTCCTTTTCAAAGCGAGACATGTCGCAGACAAAGGTGTCTGATGTGTCTCGCGAATGTATTATTTCCTCCATTTCGAAAAGTATAACTGGTATTTTTCGAGAAAATTCGGCGATCATTTTACTAATCTTTGCATCAAGAGAGAAACTCTTTTGCTCCTTGTCCGTTATAATTATTGTTTTATAAGTAAAATTGTCTTCCAGGATGGAGTTTATTAAATTCTTTAACCAAAGATCTTCATTCTCTTCTTGCATTCTCGGTTTGCAAGATACGAATCCAAATAATAAACAACAAGGAATGATGAGGGCAAATTTGAAACTCATTTTAATTTCGTATAGGGACTTTTTGTTATATCTCTACTATTTCTTGATTTGGGTTCCGATGTTTACAAACGGAGGTGATCTGTTCTTATGAAATTAATTCTTCAGGAACCTGTTCTTTATTATTGCATTTTAATATCATAATGGAAACTTTAATGGCATGTTTTATTGAAGAATGAGGCAACAATCCGAAGAGAATATCAAATTAAAATTGTGAAGCGGTAAAGAATCCTTTTAGAGTAATGCATCAGAGGTATAAATCTGCTAATAAAATTGAAACAATTGATGGAAAAAGAACTACGCCAATCTATCATTTTTAGATGATCCACTATAGAATATCAATACTTTGTAATAGAGCTGAACTCAATTTTCTTTTGTGAACAGACGTAAGAAATGTAAGGGTTATTTCTGCATTTGAAATATTGAATATTTATTTCATATTTAGAGATGAAATAAATATTCCAGGAGTCCGTCCCCTTTTTTCCCTAATCTCCTTTTTTTCCCCTTTTGTAAAATCCCCTTAAAACCCTAAAATCGAGAATTTTGACCCAGTTTTTCCCTTTTTTTTCACAAAGTTTACATTCATGCCCGTGCAGAAATTTATACATGGGCCTGACAAGGGTCTGGCCAGTTTTCCATACTTCTGATGTGGCCCTAACCGCGTAAACTGGCAAGGCCCACACAAGGCTTGTAATGCTTTGGCAGACTATTGTCCTACTAAGGGAAAACTGGCCAGGGCCTTGTCAGTTTACCTAAGAAATGCCCTAGTTCAATAAAAATTACTTTTCTGAACATTTAGAAACTTTGATAACGATTTTAACTTAATCTTTATAAATAGTGAGTAATAATAATAATAGTATAATAAGTAATTAAAATAATTGTTTCCTGTTTGCACGCTTTTTGCGTTACTTTGTCAGATATGTACATACACATACACTAAAGAAATAATTTGTTTACAAAAAAAAGGGGGAAAAATTAAATCGGGCGTATATGAATGCAAACCAGTCTTTTGACACTTTGTCACTTTTTCACTTTTGTAAAAGTTTATTCACTTTTTATAAAATATTTTATTTACTTATAAGCATTTGTAGAAATTAGTAATTTTCTGAAACCGAAAATTATTAAACACTATTTTTAAAAAATATAATCAGAAAATCTATATTTAACTATAGTTAAATATCCATTTCCGTAAAAAATTGTTTAAATCTCAAAAACATATATTCGTGTAGGTCAAGAATATATTTGTTAAGTTTTCAATGTATAAATATAGACATCTTTTATATTTTTATAGAAAATTAAGTGTGGAAAACTGGTGAAATTCCTTATCTTCACCTGATGTATGGTTTTCACATGGAAAACTCTTCAACACCCTATTTCATTATCAACTATATCTGGATATAACTTGGTTTTTTTTTAAACGGATCAACTACACAATGATGATAAATAATAACTAATATTCCTACTTGAATGCCCCATTAGTGCCCTATTTTAATAAAATGTCTTTTATGCAAAATAGAATAACTGTACAGGGCCTTGTCAGCGCCACGTTTTAAATGGGGCTAAATAGGGCAGTTTCTGCACGAGTGTTTGTAAGAATCATCAAATATAGTTTGACTTTCAAGACATTCAAAAATCAGTTGCGAAAAAAAATCCGGGGTCAAAAATAGGGGTTCCTACTTAAAAAAACAAAGTTGACCTTGAAAATCAAGGTCAAGGTCAAATTGAAGGTCACCATTGAATTCCTCGTTGAAATTTACTTCAGGAATGACCTTGATCTCCCGGAAAACTTTGTTGATTTTAATCAATTTAGTAATAAAATACAATTTTAAGCATGATTACTCTTGTTGCTAAACCGGCTTTAACGGTATCGCACTTTATTTATTCATAATCATACTTAGAGCACTTTTATGTAACATATTATACATATATCGAATTACAGCACGCATCTGTTCAAGTAATAGCATTTGTTCGACTCGTGGAACTCATAAGTTAACAAATTCGAAATTAGAACGTGTTATAATAACGATATTTTTTAAGATATTTTTTTGCAGATAAAAAATAATTATTCCTTTTTTCAGGGCCGTAGTTAGACTTGAATTTAAGGTAGGGCAGCACTGTTTACAGGTAGGGCGGAAGTAAAAATTTTACTTAATATATAGTATATAAATTAGTATATAAATAAAGATATAGTTACATACCGTAGTTAATTCGGAATTGTTTAGGTCGCCACGCTTAGCATCCCGAGAAAAGAAAATTGTATTAAATTATAAAAAAAATTATTTTCCGGGATATTGTCTTAGTTGATGGTATATTTTAAGGTAGGGCATTGGTATTTTAAGGTAGGGCATTGCCCCACAATGCCCTCCCCTAGCTACGGCCATGCCTTTTTTAATCCATTTTTTGAATAAACTTCCGGATAAGACAATCCTCCGATTTCCTTGAAACTGCTTATACCTATATGTATTTATATTTTGATCCACTGATTATGAATATGATAGTGAAAATTGGCGCAAATTTGATTTTCATGGTGAAACCATGAAAAAACCATAAAAATTATGGTTTTTTACGATTATCTCAAATAATATCCTAAACTCGTTCGTTTATTAGTTTTCCTTTTTCGATTAGAAAATCAGTGAACTCAGGATCAAATAAAATTTCTTTTCGATAATATTAAATTAATGTATAGAATATATTTATATTAATTTACATACATACACATCTTTCATTATGGATTTTATGTAGGTACTAATTACTTCTTTTATGCAGCTTTTCTTTGTAGACTTTCATAATACTAAAATATTTATATTTTGGATCAAGTGTATCATTTTTCAAGTTTCTCAAAGTATACTTTTACACTTAATTTTATCATCGATGTTTTACTGAATTTCTAATATTTGTTATGTCAATGGCAGCGTCTCTTTATTATACTCACAGACCCACTTGTAACAGTATTATCAAATATGTAATCATAGCTCCTAGAAACTAAGTAAGGTCTCAACATTTTTTCTTTTTTTAATGGCTATAATATAACTCTTCTTATAATCGTCTTTCATTAAGGCTAAAGAAAGAATTATCGAATATGTATTTTCAAATTTTAAAATATACCTACATCGAAAATGAATTTGTATCCCAAAACGCTGAATCCATATATTGTGAAATTTAATGGTTGCAGTTCAATTTGCTGATGAAATTCATCAATCTAACATATAATAATAACAAAAATAGTAAGCAAAATATTATAATATATTAGAAGTGAATTGGTAAAAAATTTGTTGAATGTTTAAAATTGTTCTTACTTCTCTTTTAATTCTGTAGTTTACTTCTAATTGTTTCATCTTTATGAGTATCTCCGTAGTTTTATTTGCCTTTAAAAGCAGTCACGTTCCATTTAATTATATATTTATAATTATTTTATGGTATTATAGAGTGAAGGTAGGGTTGCAAATAATTAATAATAAATAATAATTAATAATTACATAGAAAAATTGTAATGATATTCCAAATAATTAATAATTACAATATAAAATTGTAATTATAATCGAAATAATTAATAATTATAAAGTAAAAATTGTAATTGTACTCAAAATAATAAATAATTACATAGTGAGAATTGTAATTATACTAAAAATAATATTTAAAAAATGTTGAATCCAAAAACAGTTTAGAGCACTCAAATTATAAATAAAAATATTTCACAACAATTTTTTAAAGGGAAGGAGTTGCAAAAATGATTAATTATCCATTTTTAATTACTAATTACATAAAATAAAAAAATTGTTTTGCGGTGTACACCATAACATGTCACTGGATCAACTAAAACAAAAAAATCAAAATGCATGTTTTAGTTTAGATGTTTTCCGATGCAACCTGGGAGAGTTTTTTTTTTTATCGATTTTTACATTTTCGGTAGCACTTTGAAGTCAAAAACGCGATTTTCGCTAAAAAAAATCGGTTAATTTGTTATTGTAAAATAAAAAATAATTATTGTATTGTGTACACCGCAAAACAACTTTTTTTTGAGGCACTGGCGGAGATTTGCTGCCAGCGGCTAATTTACCAATATTTCTCAATAAAAATTTAGGAAAAAATAGTTCAAAAGTTGTACAATTATATGCATATTACCTGAATAAACCAACATTACCTGTATCTTATAAAAAGATTCTTGAAAATAGACCTTTTTTTGTCGAATTAACCTTACCCCCACCCCCTTAATGTAATTATTAATTATTTCGAATATAATTACAATTTTCTTTTGTAATTATTAATTACTTTGAGTACAATTACAATTTTTACTTTGTAATTTTATAATTTTATAATTTCTATTATAATTACAATTTTACATTGTAATTATTAATTATTTTGAGGATAGTTACAATTTATTTTATGTAATTAGTAATTAAAAATGGATAATTAATAATTTTTGCAACTCTGAGTGAAGGTATAATACTCTTACTTGTTGGCATGTTAGTGAACAAGTGACGTTAACGATAATAACGTTATAAAAGCTAAGTTGCAAGTGTCCCAGTAGAATTAAATATGTTGTGGAGGGAAATTCTCCTTGAGGAGCACGAGATACTGCTATCATAGTGAAGATAGTTATTGTCAAATTACAGAAATGCAATAACATATCCAGAGACAAGTATAGACCATAAATTTGATTCATTTGTCCTGCTACTTTGCAAAGTTCTAAGTGAATTTGTCTGCAAAAATGTAAAACATTCATAAAAACTAGAAATTTTCCGAAATTAAATCATTTGAAAAACTTTTATTAAAAGTTATACTGATTTAATAATTATTACTCACTTTACTAGTTCCAGTTTATATTTACTTTTTACCCAATCCATACTTTTTTCGTAAATTTGATATTTGTCAAAAAAAAATTTGTTTTGTAAAACAATGTTAATGCTTCTGAACCTTATTCCAATGCAACTATAACATTTTCAAATTCATTATACAAGATTATTATCGAGAACAGTTTTCAAGGCTTGCACAATACTTTCAAGTATTTTTTCTTTGTTTTAGCGGGATTATTTTTTACACACAAAATTCAAAGGTTTGTAATTCCATTACACTGAGAAAAATGTTTGGTTCGGACAACAAAACGTTTGGTTGCTATAGAAGCAACAAAAATTTTTGGTTGTGCCAACCAAATCTTGGTTCTTTCAACAAACCTGTTGTTGGCACAACCAAACAATTTTTGGTTGCAACAAAAATTTTTGGTTGTGCCAACAACAGGTTTGTTGAAAGAACCAAGATTTGGGT
>CAJFCP010025945.1:0-12858 GCA_904066005.1 Synergus itoensis | reverse complement strand
TCTTGACTAATATTTTCATCTTGTTTGCTTCCTACTTCCATCTTGATCTTTCGCATAAGTGTGCCAACTGGAGGATAGGAAGTAGCTTCTAGAATCTTCTTCAGAGTAGGTTCACTTGGACCAGTTGAGGTTTCTGCTAATTTTTCAATGCCCTTTTGAGCAAACATTTGCACTTGAGGATTATCAATGCTCGTCTGGATTGGTAGATCTAGAATTTTAGGAGCTGAATCGTCTGCTCTCCTTCTTCTGGCTTGACCACATTCAACTGTTACTGATGGTTCCGCATCGCTTTCTCTCCAAACATTCACTTTACATTCTTGACTAACATCTTTGGTCTTTTTGCTTGCTACTTTCATCTTGATCTCGTAGAGAAGTTTTCCAGCTGGGGGGAAGAAAGTAGCTTCCAAAATCTTCTCCAGGACAGGATCAGTTGGTCCAGTTGAAGTTTCTGCTAATTTTTCAATTCCCTTTTCGGCATACTTTTTCACCTGAGGATCATCAACACTAGACTTGGTCGGTAAATCTGCAATTTGAGGTTGTACGTCTGCTCTTCTTCTTCTGGCTTGTGTACATTCAACAGTTACAGATGTTTCAGGACCACTTTCTCTCCAAACATTGACAGTACATTGTTGGCTACTATCTTTGGTTTTCTTGCTTCCTACTTCCATTTTGATTTCATAAAGGAGTTTGCCAGCTGGGGGGAAGAAAGTGGCTTCCAAGATCTTCTTCAAGAGAGGATCAGTTGGTCCAGTTGAAGTCTCTGCTAATTTTTCAATTCCTTTCTCTGCATACATCTTCACTTGAGGATCATCAACACTCATCTTGGTTGGCATATCTTCTGGTGTGGATCTCTTGCGATGATGGTGATCATGGTCATGGTGATCATGGTCATGGTGATCATGGTCATGGTGATCATGTTCATCGTGATGATGTTCTGTCTGTAAAAAAAATTGCATTGTAAAGTACTTAATTGCATTGTATTTTTAATTAAAATTAACCCGTCTTGGTCACACCTCCGAATAATAACGTGTGGGGTCAGGTGGACCCCACACGTGGAAAAACCGTTACCAATCTCCTTCTATTTAATATGTCGACTTTAAATTTCTACCGAACTTACTTTATGGTCTCTTCTTTAAGACCCAAAAGTTTTTTTGCTTTTTAAATGTTTTTTTCATAATGAAAAAATACAAAGAAAAATTTTTTCAAAATTTTAACTTTTTTACAGAAAAATTCATAAAAAAATTCAATTTTTGAGATAAAATGGAAATATTTTGGTTTAGTACTTGCAAGATAGTATACTTTTAAGAAAAAAATAATTTATAATGATCCGTCGAAAAAACCATATTTATTTTGATGATTGAAGTGAGCAGTTTTGGTGAAATTTGTAAAATTAAAGAGGTAAGCTTTAACATGAAATATAACACTAAAAAATTTTTTTTTTCTTAAAGAAAATTTTAGATATTAGACCTCAAACTTTGCCTGGGGTCAAATGGACCCCGAGTGACCACAACGGGTTAAGAATTATAACGATAAGTGGATGCTGTAAAAGTTATTATAAATGCAGATTATATTTTAACCAGTAAAAATACATTTCTTTTTTCTTATTTACCGTTTTGTATAGAATTTATTTCAATATTTCGAAACATTGACTTGTTTTATATAAAAATCACACAACATATTACTGAAGTAAACTTTATCCTTGTATTTCCATTTTTTACGATTTTTAATCGGAGAAATTAAAGGAGATTTAAAAAGATTTGAATAGGTTTAAAAGATAAAAAAAAATTTTATTGGATATCAAAATGTAAAAAATTTCTTATTTTTTAAAAGTATTTTCTTCGTTAAATCGTATAAAAATTTTTTAAATGGTTGAAAATCATAAAATTTCTTAAAACTGTTTGTAATCCAAAAAAATGAATTTTTTTTTTACTCATTGACAATCTTTTTAAATGTGCTAAAATCTCGTATGAATGGCTTTAAACATTTTGGAATCTCTAGAAAGTTTTAGAAATTCACAACAGTTTTGAATTATTCTGAAATTTTTTTATACTCCTTCCATGAAATCTTAATTTTTTCTATCGAAAATCTTCTAAAATTTTGTGCAGTTGCTAGAAATTTTTGGAAATGCTTTAAAATCTTTTGAATCAGTTTGAAACAGCTAAAATGTTTTAAATTCTCAGAAATCACATTAAATCCCTTGTCCTTGACATTATTTTGATAAATATTGAACCAAAATTTAACTTACTTTTCCATGATTCGGAGTACCAATGACATCAACAATCAAAAAACTGCATAGCACAGTCAATAAGATCGACCAATTCCGTAAAGTCGCCATCCTTTGCAAAATTTACAAGAACTCTGTCAGTTCTTCTTTTCTCAGTGAGGTTTTATAGGAAAACACACACACTCACAAAAATTTTACTATAAGCTAGAAAGATGTATTGAACCAATAAAAATCAAGTATCTTGCATATAATTTTATTCAAAAATACAATCGCGATGTTCAGAAAAAAAACGTTGTTTACGATGGTTATTCATATCCATATATAATCATTATATACTACTTGTAACACATCTGATCATCATAATTGCAGTGTTTTTTAAATCGCTGTGGAAAACTTATCTTATTTTTAAGAGAAAATATATAAAAGTAGAGATTAAAGACGTAACGAGATCCAATTAAGTTATTTTTATATCTTCTAATCTTCTTACTGGTATAAAATTCTAATTAAGATTACAATAATATTATATCATGAGTCAAATGATGTATTTCAATAATAATGATATGTATCGTGCACGCAATTCCATATTTTCCTACATAATGTGGAAAACGTGGTTTATCGCATAATAAAACACTCGAAGCACTTTTACGTAATATCAAGTTGAGATCGTGCATCTGTTAATCGTTAAACTTAATTAAAGTAACTGATGCGTTCATACATCTATTCCTGTTTTAATAAATTTTCTACTTTACTGATCGTATAAAACAATTTTCAGAGAATAATTTAAAATAAATTTAAGAAATTTTAATATAACAATAAAAATTTACTTACAAAATAATTAAAAGTTTTAAATGTATTCAATCAATAAAAAATAATGATAAAACTGTAATATAAAGACAATAGAAATATAAAACAAATATAAATGATATTAAAAGGTCTACAAGAACAAAATTACTCAAAATCCTTGAAAATTGTTCCTTTTTTTATAAAGAAAAATATTTGAAAGTAATATAAATCTGGTTTCAAGAATATTTTCTGATATTAAAAATTTAAATTATTGGAAAGTGTTTCAAAAGAAGGTAAATTTAAATAAATTTAAATAAATTTTTTAATTTTTAAATAGAAGGAGGAAGTTTACGATTGAGGAAACTTTAAATTTTTAAGGTATTGTGTTTTCTTCAATTCTTAACAAATTATTATTTTAAAGCTTTATTTAAATAATATTTAAAATCGAAAATATATAATTTTATATTTATTTAAATTAGAATTGACAACATTAGAAATTATTATAAGCTGAAACAGAAAAAAAATTGAGTTATGATCTAAGTGATAGTAAATTCATTGGTTCTAATTAATTTAATCTTTAATATTAATATTAATATCTTAATTTATCAATATTGATGACATTTTTATAATTCTAAACAACAAAATTTTTAATTTACTTAAAATAAGTAAATATTAAAAAAATTTACGTTTTTCTTTTTTTTTTGCATGTTTTGAATTGAAACAAATTAAATATCATTTTCACTACACTGTTAGAAATATCTTGAAAATTCAACTATTTTTAATTGAATATTCAACTATTTTGTTGAAAATTCAACTATTTGTTATTTAAAATTCATTCAGCTACGGTAATTGTATAAAACTTCAACTAAAGTAATTGAAGTTTTTTTTAACAGTGTACCTAAAAGGAATTCTAAATTATAAATCTTCAAAATTAAATTATTTTAAGATTGTTAGAAATAAAGTAAATTACGAATTGAAAATAAAGAAAATATTTGGAACCAATTCTATTAATTGATATTAATACCAATACTCTGTTACAAAAAGTAGAAAATGTCTATAATACACATCATGTTCCTACAGACAATAGTAATTTCTCATGTTATTTAAAATACTTATTACTTGCATTCTTTTTGTACAATTTATTAATTTCTCTAATAAATAATTTTTCCTACATCGGATTTTACTATTTTTTACTATTTTACTTTACTATTTTACTAGTTATTTACTTTATTTGATTATTTTACTTTATTTCCTAGGAAACTTTTTTATAAAAATTTATTGTTCATGTATTAAAATGGCGAAATTTACGAATTTCACCCCACTTTGCTATCTATTTTAGTAATTTTTCTAACATAAAGTTTCTCAGTGTACTGATGATAAAAACATACTTCCCAAATCCTTCCATAATAATTGATAAGAACTACACAAGCCATATGTACAGAAAAGTAGAAATTTTTATTCGAAAAACAATAAAAATCTAATGCTGTAGATATCACAAAAAGACTTTATTAAAATTATGTTTTGTTATACTCTAAACGACGACTTTGTTCACTTCCATCACCTCTGCTTGCAGCATTTATAAACTTAAAATCTCAATTCTTTACAAAGATATTTTCATATAATAATAATTATAATAGATAATTTCAGTACTACGTTTTTTCTTTATATATAGACAGCATTGACATTTCTTAATTCGTTTCTATTCTTCCTTTAATTACATTCCAGTTCGACTCGTGGTTTCTCACTTTCAATGAATACTTTCACTGTGCATGATTTGGATTCACCATCCGTCTTTAGCTCGCAATTTTCCTTTTGACCTTTCGCACAAGTGCTCGTTCCTATCTTAATTTTGACTTCAAATAACATTGTCCCCACTGGCGGATACATTAAGGCTTCTTCAATCTTCTCCAAAATTGGTTCATTGGATCCAGTTGAGGATTTCGCATAAATCTCGACGCCTTTCTGGGCATATTTCTTGACTTCGGGATCATCGATGCTCACTTGCAGGGGCTTGTCCAATATAAGAGGACCGACACTCTCTTCATCATCATCATCATCATCATCATCATCATCTGCACTTCTTCTTCTTGCTTGACCACATTCAACTGTTACAGATGGTTCAGCATCACTTTCTCTCCAAACATTAACAGTACATTCTTGACTCCTATCTTTATTCTCCTTGCTTCCTACTTTCATCTTGATCTCATAAAGGAGTTTTCCAGCAGGAGGGAAGAACGTAGCCTTCAAAATCTTCTCAAGAATTGGATTAGATCCGCTCGATGCTTCTGACAATTTTTCAATTCCCTTCTCAGCATACTTTTTAACCTGAGGATCATCAACACTCGTCTGGGATGGCAAATCTGCAATTTCAGGGAGACCATCACTTGCTCTCCTTTTTCTGTCAATTCTCCAACATTGAACACCTATTGAATCTTCCTCATCAGTTTCTTTAAAAACACTAATCTCACAGTTATCATCACCAGCCTCTGGATCATATTCGCAATTCTTCTCATTACTTCCCTTAGGACACTTGGTCGATCCTATCTTCAATTTAACAGTGTAAAGAATCTTGCCAGACGGAGGATAAGATTTCGCCTCTACTATCTCTCTAACAATCCCTTTCATTCCTGACGAATGTCCGCCTATTTTGTCAAGAGCCATTTGAGCATATTCCTTAACCTTGGGATCATCAATACTCAGTGTTGTCGGCAAATCTGCAATTTGGGGTTGACCATCATCAGCTCTCCTTCTTCTGGCTTGGCCACATTCAACTGTTACAGATGGTTCAGCATCACTTTCTCTCCAAACATTGACGGTACATTCTTGACTAATATCTTTGTTTTGGTTGCTTCCTACTTCTATCTTGATAACACACATGAGTTTGCCTATTGGGGGAAAGGAAGTAGCTTCTAGAATCTTCTTTAGAGTAGGTTCACTAGGACCAGTTGAGGTCTCTGCTATTTTTTCAATTCCCTTTTGAGCAAACATTCGCACCTGAGGATTATCAACACTAGACTTGATTGGTGAATCGAGAATTTCAGGAAGAACATCTGCTGCATTTCTTCGTTTTCTGAGAATACTGTTACAAACCCCCTTCACCGTAGGTTCCACATCAGTTTCCCTGAGAACATGAACCTCACAGTTATCATCACTAGCCTCAGGATCATTTTCGCAATTCTTCTCATTACTGTCCTTAGGACACTTGGTCGATCCCAGCTTGAATTTAACAGTGTAAAGAAGCTTGCCAGATGGAGGATAAGATTTAGCTTCTACTATCTCTTTAACAATTCCTTTCATTCCTGACGAATGTCCGCCCATTTGTTCAAGAGCCATTTGAGCATATTCCTTAACCTTGGGATCATCAATACTCAGTGTTGTCGGCAAATCTGCAATTTGGGGATCAGATTCTGTAACTTCTCTTTTTTCTCTAGCAACTCTTGTGCACTCGATTACCTGTGAAAGTTCCTTGTCAGTTTCCTTCTCAGAGGTGATGTAGAGCTCACAATCGACGTCATCCTTCTCTGGATTGTGTTCACAATTTGTTTCTTCACTTCCCTTCGCACAGTTTGTGACTCCCACTCTCATTTTAATCGTGTAAGAATCTTTCCCATCTCGGGAATATAATACAGCCTGCTTTATTTCTCTAAGTATGGCTTTTTTGTCTTCATCTATTGGTGTGCCGAATCGATCCACAGCGTTTTGAGCATATTTCCTCACCTCGGGATCATCTATGCTCACATTTTTTGGCAAATTTGGAATTTTGGGAGCCTCTACAGCATCTCTTCGTCTTCTGAGGACACTGCTACATACCATGTTCAATGTAGGTTCCGCATCAATTTCCCTGAGAACATCAACCTCACAGTTGGTGTAATCATCCTCTGGGTTGTTAACACAATTCAATTCATCACTTCCCTTTGAGCAATTGGTGCTTCCCAACTGCATTCTAATTTTGTAAAGGAGTTTCCCTGCTGGGGGGTAGTACATAGCCTCTTTTATTTCCTGAACAATTGCTTTCTTATCTACATGTAGAGGTGAGCCAAATTTATCCGCAGCTTCTTGAGCAAATTTTTTTACCACTGGATCATTTATACTCAGTTCAGTCGGCAAATCTGCAATTTGGGGTTGATCACCATCTGCTCTCCTTTTTCTGGCAACCCTCCAACATTCAACACTCGTATCTTCCTCATCAGTTCCTTTAAAAACACTAATCTCACAGTTACTAACACCAGCCTCTGGATCATATTCGCAATTTTGCTCATTACTTTCCTTAGGACACTTGGTCGATCCTATCTTCAATTTAACAGTGTAAAGAAGCTTGCCAGATGGAGGATAAGATTTCGCCTCTACTATCTCTTTAAGAATCGCTTTCATTTCTGACGAAGGTCCGCCCATTTTGTCAACAGCCACTTGAGCATATTTCTTAACCTTGGGATCATCAATACTCAGTGTTGTCGGCAAATCTGCAATTTGGGGCTGACCATCATCTGCTCTCCTCCTTCTGGCTTGGCCACATTCAACTGTTACAGATGGTTCAGCATCGCTTTCTCTCCAAACATTCACTCTACACTCTTGACTAACATCTTTGGTCTTTTTGCTTGCTACTTTCATCTTGATCTCGTAGAGGAGTTTGCCAGCTGGGGGGAAGAAAGTAGCTTCCAAAATCTTCTCGAGGACAGGATCAGTTGGTCCAGTTGAAGTTTCTGCTAATTTTTCAATTCCCTTTTCGGCATACTTTTTCACCTGAGGATCATCAACACTAGACTGGGTTGGTAAATCTGCAATTTGAGGTTGTACGTCTGCTCTCCTTCTTCTGACTTGGCCACATTCAACTGTTACAGATGGTTCAGCATCGTTTTCTCTCCAAACATTCACTTTACACTCTTGACTAACATCTTTGGTCTTTTTGCCTGCTACTTTCATCTTGATCTCGTAGAGGAGTTTGCCAGCTGGGGGGAAGAAAGTAGCTTCCAAAATCTTCTCGAGGACAGGATCAGTTGGTCCAGTTGAAGTTTCTGCTAATTTTTCAATTCCCTTTTCGGCATACTTTTTCACTTGAGGATCATCAACACTAGACTGGGTTGGTAAATCTGCAATTTGAGGTTGTACGTCTGCTCTTCTTCTTCTGGCTTGGGCACATTCAACTGTTACTGATGGTTCCGCATCGCTTTCTCTCCAAACATTCACTTTACACTCTTGACTAACATCTTTGGTCTTTTTGCTTGCTACTTTCATCTTGATCTCATAAAGGAGTTTTCCAGCTGGGGGGAAGAAAGTAGCTTCCAAAATCTTCTCGAGGACAGGATCAGTTGGTCCAGTTGAAGTTTCCGCTAATTTTTCAATTCCCTTTTCGGCAAACTCTTTCACCTGAGGATCATCAACACTAGACTGGGTTGGTAAATCTGCAATTTGAGGTTGTACGTCTGCTCTTCTTCTTCTGGCTTGCGCACATTCAACTGTTACAGATGGTTCAGCATCACTTTCTCTCCAAACATCGACGGTACAGTGTTGACTACTATCTTTGGTTTTTTTGCTTCCTACTTTGATTTTGATTTCATAGAGGAGTTTCCCAGCTGGGTCAAAAAAAGTAGCGTCCAAGATCTTTTCCAAGAGAGGATCAGTTGGTCCAGTTGAAGTTTCTGCTAATTTTTCAATTCCCTTTTGAGCATATAATTTCACCTGAGGATTGTCAAGACTCATCTTCGATGGCAAATCTGCAATTTGAGGTTTTCCATCAACTGCTCTCTTGTGCAGATAGTGCTTGTGATGACCTCCATGACATTCTCTGTGACCCTTCAAAAAGACAAGATATCTTTTTTACTCTTTTGTTAATTTAACAGATTTTAGAGGATTTCCCAGGATTATGAAGAATTTTCAGGTATTTGAAGAGAGATTTTCAATGATTTCAAGTGATTTCAATGAATTTTCTGGGATAATAGGATTTTAAATAAATTTTTAATAGAATTTATAGATTATAACAAATTTCAAGGGTTTTAACGTTATTTGGAAGAATTAAAAATTTGTTCACTATTTGATTTTCACTAAATTTCGATGCGTTTTAACTAATTTCAAGAGCTTTCTAACAGTTTCGTGGAATTAAAAAGAAATTTCAGGTATTTTATAAAATTTTAACGAGTTTGATAAGATATCGAGATGTTTGCAAGAATTCTAAGGGATGACCAAAAAATAACTAGATTTAATAATTTAACTGAATTTTAAGCAGATTTAAAAAAAATTGCTAAGGTTTTCGAAGGAGTTAAGTATAATAATATTTCAAGATTTTTCTAAAGATTACAAGGGATTGTAAAAATTGTAAGGGATTTAATATGGGATTTCAGTAAGTTGTAAAAGATTTTCAATCAATTTTAGGATTGCAAAGAGTTTCAAAAGAATTTAATATACTTATTTCCATGAATTTTAATTTATTGAAAGCAAAAAAATTGATTTACCAGGGGTTAAAGTGAAATTTCATATTTTCTTTTGGAATTACAAGCTGTTTCAAAAGAATTTAAAATAGTTCAAAGAATTTTAATGAATTACAAAAATAATTCAAAAGGCCTCATGGGATTTCAAGGGATTCTAAAAATTTTCACGGGATTCGAACGATTATTAAAATATTTAAAAATATTTTAGGGGATTTCCATAACTTTCTAATGTTTTAAAAAAATTCCAAGGTATTTATTAAGATTCTTTGATATTTGCTGAAAACTTATCAAATTCCTTACAATTTTTAAAGTCCTGTGAAAATTCTTGAAATATTAAAAATCACTAGAAATTTTTTGTATTCCCTCTATTAGCGAAAAAAAATTGTATTACCTAAAAGTACGAGTTTATATTTGAAATTGAGTGAAAGAAGGAAGAGAAAGAGAGAAAAAGTGCGATAATTGTGAGTATAGGTAGTTAGTTATAATCTGACTGTCGAACCCTGTTGGAAGTAAAAAGATAGAAAAGGATAGAGATTTTCTATCCCTCTCAAGTGTACACTTTGCATCCATGGATTGCAAAAGGGATAGAAAAAGATTGGCGTGGATAGATGTGGGATAGACGTGGATAGGCGTGGATAGACGAAGGATACAGAAAGATAGAAAGATGAAGATTCAGAAGGAAAGAGATTATTGTAGAGATAGAAATAGATTGGCATGGATAGGGAAAGATACATTTGGATACATTTTTCCTTTCTATTTCAATCCTGAATATTGAAAAAGATTCAAATAGATAGACTTTCTATCTTTTTACTTCCAACAGGGAAGCGATAACTCTTAGTGCGGTGCGTGAGTTCGATATAATAGCTTGAGTTTATGAAAGACTGGAATTTAGTACGAATTTTGTATTTAATTTTCATTTAGATTTCTTAAATATATTAATTTTCATTCGTAAATTTCGTACAATTAATGAGGCTTCTCCTTTTTCAAATCTCCCTAACCCAAGATCGCCATTCAAGGACTTTGCTCTCTATTATCTCATAATTCTTAATCTCATTTTTCATAATTCTTGAAGCGGATTCAAATGAAATAATTTAAAAGAATTTCATAATTAATCCTTTTTATGATTATTTTTCATTTGAAATCCTACAATTTTAGTTTCTTTCAATTGTCAATATCGAATATTAAAATTCAATGTCGAATATTTAATTATATGTCCCAAAAATAAAAAAAAAAAAAAAAATATGAAAAATAAAAAAAATAAAATATGAAAAATATTTTATTTATTGTAGATATAGGATTAAAACAAGTTTTACAACTTACTAAGTGAAAAGTGAAAAAGTTAATGGAGAAAACTCCCAAAAGGTAAAAAAGAACAATTTTAATCCCTCAATTCTCTTTAAGGGCGTTGGACCTAAGTGCTAAGCTCAAAATTCCATTCTCCATTTTATTCAACGAAAATTATAGATAAATATTTTCTCGCTCTGTAGCACTAATCTTTTTTCAAATATAATACTGCGAACAGAGCGAAAAAATATTTAGTTTAAATATTTTTTGCATAAAACGAAGAATTCAAAATCTGACTTTAAAATTGTATATTTTCATATTACTTAAAAAATATATGAACTAGATATTTTCTTGCTCTGTACGCATAATTCTAGTTAAAAATTGATTAATTCTACGGAGGGAAAAAATTCCAAATTTAATATTTGTTGAGTAAAATGAAGAAATTGAATTTTTAGATTAGAACTTGACTCCAACATCCTTAAGTCGAAAATAAAATTGATCTTACTTTTTTTCCATGAATCGGAGAAGAGAAAGTGTCGCTAATCAGAAAAGTGCACAGCAGCGCTAGAAAAATCGAACAATTGCGTAAATTGTCCATCCTTTTCACGATAAGAAATTCGTGAGAACTGATGAGAACTGACAGTTTCCGTCTCTGAGAGAGGATTTAAATACAAACATACACATATACAAAGATATAAAAATATACTAAGCAAAAGTATTAAACCAATCGGAAATACCCATGTTGTTTGTCTGCAATTCGATTCATACATGTTTAATCACTTTGTATACAAAAATGTGAATAATTATTATTACATCATTGACATGACAATCTTATCGCGCTTTTATTACATATATAGCATATAGCATCATTTAGCATCTGCAGATGCTGCAAAATTTCAATGTCATGTGTGTAATTAGATTGATATTAAAAATCTAGAATTATTCTTAATTAAAGGTAATATAATACTTAAAATTTAACTAATTAATTTATACTTTCTAATTAATTGATTTCTTGTAGAAAGAAAATTTATAAACGGCATATTTACAATGAAAAGAATTGATTTATAATTTCCGTTAAGTTAATCTTATTCAATTATTCATTCTAAGTAATAATTATTAATGTATATTAATATTTTCCACTTTTACAAGTTGATGGAAATAGTACCAATGAACCATTCTTAATCGAATTGTTTAGAATTTACAATGTTTTCTACTTAAGTTTTACGATAGCGTTTTATAAAAATATTTGAGATCAAATTTTAACGTTTTCATATTTCACCATTTCTGGAATATAAAATTCGTTAATAAAATTTAAAATTACAATTTAATCGTTTAATTTTTTTTTGCAAATTTTTATTAATGATATTTTCTTTTTTGGAAAATTTATTTTATCCTCTTCTGATCGTTTTGAATGATTATTTTATCTCTTTACAATAAACAATGAATATCATTAATGGAAGTTTACATTCAAAATGTATTTGTGAGAAAATGAGCTGAGTTAAAATTAATATACCGGTTATGAATGCAATTCATAAAATTAAATTAGATCCGATAATATCTTGCATATTGTTTAAGATCGTATTTCTCCTGGAGATGAGTTGAATATTCCGTTTTTTTCCATTTTATCCGATTTATTCGAGTTTTCTAGAGAATTCGAAGAACCATCTGTCTTGTACATGATGCAATGATAACATTATAAAACATTAATGTTTTTACTTCAATAGCCAATTTACCAGAAATTAAAACTTTTCATCAATTTCAAGATATATTATTTATTTTATTTTTTTTTAGGTGACCACCTTGTGAATTTAAAGAAATCGATTTTTTTTGCATTTTCTCAATCCTTATACTTTTAAAAATCACCCCCAAAAATTCTTTTTCAAAAATTCGAATTCTAACAAAGTGAAATTTTAAAAAAATTTAAACGTAGTAAAAACTTTAAACGCGTTTTTCTCGAAACTACTTTTTTTTTAAATGGCGGACAGTTAATTTCCGAAACTACTCGACCGATTTCAATGGTTTTAGTCTTGTTTTGTTTGTTGAGATGTTTTGTAAGCCAATCTACCACATTTTGCTAAAAAAAGTTAATTAGCAGAGAATAGTGAAAAACATGGGTATTTTTTTCAAACATCCGCCATTTTTTTT